>VWZS01009726.1:1283459-1299255 GCA_013397075.1 Rhabdornis inornatus
GAATCTGACAGATGTATACCAGAATACATCTGTCAGATTCCCAGTGCAAACCATAAGCTCTGACTTATCACCCTGAAAACACAAACACACACAATGGCTATACAAAACCACATCCTGATTCCTGACCAGTTGTGTATAAATTCTCAACCCTGCTCAGCTGGGTAATAATAAGAAATCAGCATCTATGTATGCAAACATGTAGCTGCAAGAGAGGGGATAAACAAGGAAGAGAAAACAAAAAGGTAATGTAATGTCAAGTAAGATCTAGGTACAAGAAGGATTATGAACAGAAAACCAATATAATAGTTTCAAAACAGTACATATGCCATGAAGGTCTTCAGCAGCATTTTGTGGTCTGCTCAAACATTTTGCTTTGCTTGCAACTTCTCAGTAGCTATGAAATAAAAGGCCTCTATTGAATTCTGTGCAACAACTGCTGCTCCAAATGGCTGTATTTGGCAAATAGCAAATACAAAAAGTAAATATTTTAAAAATGGGAGGTGACCATCACATTCATGATATCAGTTTTCTATATCTTTCTCCGACATTAAAGGATGATTCATTATGATAGCTATAAGCTATCTCAACATGCGCAATAATCAGATAGTTTATGTGATTCTCAGGTGGACAAAGGCAAAAAGCAATTTTATTCTCACAGTTTATCGCTATAATCCTAGTAATTAACTCCTCCTTATCACATATAGATCTCAAATACAAGAGTAAACTGTCACTGCCTTTTGTTGTATAAATCTCTAACATCATTCCATATCACAGTTTAGGATACACAGCACAGTTAGCCTAATGTAATTAAAAGTAGCAAACTGAGTCTCTCACAGGCTTTACCAGTTGAGCTTTAACAGTTTGCCTCTGTTCAACTTGTCGAAAGATTTCACTCCTGAGTATATCCTATCATATAGCCCAGCAGATCCTACAGAAACAAATGAGCAAAGCAAATGTATCTATGTAAGCAAAGTGTAGAAGTCTGATATCATAGCAGCTTTTTACCTTTCCAACTGTAGAATACCAAAATTATGCAGTGAAACTCATGGTGGACTTTTTTTTTTCAGAATCAAGGAGAGGAAGATCAGCAAAATTTGTATCACGTCTAATTTTTGCAGTGTTACTCACTGCGGTTGTAGGCATTCTGCTGTTTATGAAAAGTCCAATATTTGCATCTTTAGGAATGAAGATGAAATAAACTGAAATGGTGTGTGAGGAGGAGCGGAATGGAGAATAAGTGTTCTGCACCCACAGAAGAGTACTTAGGAAAACAGTCTGCTGTTGTTCAAAATAGCAGAATTTAACTTGTGATTATAATTGGCAATGATGCAGTTATAATGAGGGGAAGAATACTGAAAGGGTGCTAGTTTGTGGCCTAGATACATTAGAATAAATGAAATAATAATACTGATTTTGCATAAATGCTTGCATAAATATTGCATGTTGGGTAGCAGGAACTGTTTGACTGATTTTGGGTCTCCTTTCACTTGACTGCATATCTTACCTGCAAGAGTTATGTTATAAACACACCCAGAAATCCTCTATGTTTCCATTGCTTCAGTTTATATCCTGGCATTTACTAGATATTATGTTGTATTTGCTGCTATATTGTGAATCAACCTACTTATTAACTAAAAAAGATAGTAAGATAAATAAATAATTCTTCAGCAGCCAATCATGAAGTGCATAGCTTAGTTTCTCATACAGTGTGCCTATTAATTGGTAAAACTCATCAAATTAAGTTAACTGGTGTTTCTGCTCTATGGCAAAAAGTATAAACACAAAGCATGTCAAGCAGTCCCCCAAACAACGTTGTATTCCCTGCAAAAAATCACAATGCTTCATAATCCAAATTATTTGCCAGCAGAGTAACTGATACTGAGATGTTACAGTACTCTTCTCATAGTTAAGACAAACACCAGGTTAGTCTTACACTGCTTTGGTTTAGTATTATTGCAGTCTGCACTGGTATTCCTCTGCCTAAAAATTACAAGATATACGCTGAATATAAAGTAGGTTCCACCTTCAAACTTGGAAAGAGAATTGTCCTATTTTTTTAATGCAGAACATCAGAAAAATTATTTGGCTAAAATATTGCTGGTTTGTTTCTCATGTTTTTGGACCTGTGTCAAAAGTAACTTTTTATTGGTCCATGATACTTCCCATAAATTTTATTTCTTTGTAGTCATATGTGCCAGTTACATTAAAAAAAAGAAATCCAATGAAGAAATTTTGCTGTCTGGAAAATATGGACTCAATTCTCCTTCTATCAGTATCAACAATTCTCCTTCTATCAGTATCAACAATTTTATTGCCATTGATTTGAGAAGAAATAGTTACGTTCTGTGTGATTACACAGGTATGGCATCTCTTTATATTTCTTCAGCAATTTTCACTTAAAGCAAATTGCAGACCTTTGCAAACATCACGAGGAACTTCGACACTGAGCTCCACCTAATCTTGTCTGATTAAAAAGCTAATGCTCTATTCAGGTGCTGAGTTTATTGTCTTCAAGATTTCAGCCTGCAGTCATCTCAAGTTAGTTTCTCCTTTCAATTTTCAAGGTGAAGCTGTTTTTACTGTCTGCATCATTAAATACAATAAAAAAACACTTACTAGCTGCCTTCTAAATTCTCATTAAGTTGATAAGTAGAATGATCTTATTCTTGGTAATTATTTCCTACTTGGAAACATAGGTTCAGCTACAGAATCTTCAGAAACAACATGTTTGTTTATTTGCATGACAGATTTTGATGCATGTAAATATAAACAGAAAGGTAATCCATTTCTCAACATTCGTCTTAGGTTGCAATGCAGGATGTAACCAAAGGTATGTATTCTGTCACCATCTGTTAAAACCAGGTGGGGCAGTGCTCTTTATCTTTTCCACAACCCATTCTTCCTCCAGGGAGATGTCTGCTGTTAATGGGCCTTTGAGTCCCACTGTAGGACTGATAAAATTACATCATCCCATTGTGAGATGCTCCACCCAGGGGGAGGAGACAAGCATTTCCTGTTTGAATATAATCTGAGATTTGGATCACCACAGTCAGCCTTTTTCCACTGGATTCCCAGAGGATAATCAGACCCTTCTACACCATCACTGGACCTTTGGGGGAAAACTTCACCCTTCAACAGGACCACTGCTTCAATTGAACCACATCTATCATCCAGGAGGACTGCAGCCACCATTTAATTGGACTGCTACCAACACCCTGACTGACGGGATGTCAGGTTGTGTTCTAACTCAGTTAGTGGTTTTTTGTACTACTGCATTTTATCTTAATTTTCCTATTAAATTGTTGTTTGTTTGGGTATTTTATATTTACACATACTAGTAAAGAACTGTTATTCCTGTTTCCACATCTTTGCCTAAGAGCCTCTTAATTTCAAAATTATAATAATTCAAAGGGCAGGGGTTTATATATGCCATTTCAAGGGAAGCTCCTGCCTTCCTTAACAGATTTTTTTTTTGAAAGACATTGTCTTTCAAACCAAAACAACNATGCCCCCAGGACAGGGTTGGCCCTCCTGGCTGCCAGGGCACTGCTGGCTCGTGTTTAACTTGTCATCGACCCGGGGCCCCAGGTCCCTTTCCACAGTGCTGTTCTTCATCCTCCCCTTCCCCAGCCTACACACACAACCAGAGTTGCCAGGTGCAAGAATCTTGCACTTCCCCTTCTTAAACATCCCATGGTTTGTGATTGCCCACTCATTTCCTGAGGATTTTCACATGTTGTTTCTTCCTTCGAGGAAGTCAGTAGCTCCTTCAAATTTTGTTTCACTGGCAAACTTGCTTAGCATCTGTTCCAGTCCCGTGTCCAAGTTTGGGAAGATGTTGAGGAGCACCAGGCTGAATATGGAGCCCTGCAGAACCCCCCTAGTGACAGGTCACCAGTCTGATGTCGCCCCAGTCACTGTATCACTGTAACACATTGTGCCCCACCCTTGAGCCAGCTGCTCATCCATGGCATGATCTATTCTTTCAGCTGTGAGCTGGATGTTTTGTCCCAGAGCATACCATGAGAGACAGTATAGAAAACTTTGTTGAAACCCAGGAAAATTCAACCAGCTGGATTCCTTTGATCAACAAGGTGAGTTATTTTAAAGGACTAGGTATTTAGAAGATCCTAGCTTGCTGTACAAATTTTTGAACAATGACATTTTCTTAGCTTACAGAATGAAGAAGTGTACATTGCAAAATATACTAGAATTTATATTAAAATTATATCAATTTAAAACTCCCTAATGTTCTTGTTGTTAGAATAGTTGCCACTATTCTAAGTGGCAGCTTAGAATATGAGTATGTGAGTGGCAACTATTCTAATACACACTGGAGATGTGTGTATTTTCTTATTCAAGCGGGATGATATAAAACATCCCGCTTGAATAAGAAAATACACACATCTTCAGTGGATTTAAATACAAAGCCATAATCGTAATCAACAAGTACATTTGTGCTCTAAATATGTTCTTAGGGCCATCACTTATATCCCTGAAGTTCGTGGAGTTTTGATCATTCTGGTTAGCATGACCAGGATCAGCAGCTGTAACAGATTTTTAGCCCAAACGCATTGTTCTGTCATTATATTTACTTGAAGTTCATTAAATTTTTCAAAAATTTTAGCAGAAGTGTCATACCAGTAGGAAAGTTGGGTAATCAGGGCAACACCTAAACTTCCAGAGTGAAAACTGACTTACTAGTTTTAGTGAGGCAGACCCCAAATCTTATAAGGACAAATATTATTATTTTCCGTATTCAGGAACAATTTCTGCTTTTCTCAGTTGCTAACTGAAAGTGCTTTCAATGTGCATGATTCTTAATTAGTTCAGTCTCCCTGGTAACTGCTGGGAGAATAGAGACCATTGTTATCCTATGGTTGTGTACAGCAGTCCCCATTGTGGGAGGATACAGAGAAATGGGACTGACCTTCAAGAAAACCAGTAAACAATTACTCTAGAGGAAATTTCAAACTGTTGTGTAGCAGTGAAGTGCTGCAGCTGTTGTTACTTCACCTTCACTTTTGAGTTTTCCCTAAATAAGTGTTTAACAGAAGAAAATGATTGTACCTTCAACTTATATTTCAGAGATCATATTTTCTTGAATAAAGTGTTATTGCACTTAAAAATAAAAGGTCGTTTCCCCTTTCAGAATAGTGCTCTAAAAATACAAGAAGATTAAATACACCAATACTTAAGTTTATTAATTTACTTACTTGAGGTAAGTGTCTCAAATAGCTGGGTAGTTTGTTTCCCAAAATTTAGGAAGAGCTTTCTAAAGGACTTTTAAAGGTTGCAAGGTTAACAATAAGAAGTAATCATGAAACAATTGAGGACTATAACAGAAGTGCAGGCAACATGAATCCACAAATTTAAATTGTAGTCTAGAGGCTAAACAAATAAATGCATGCAATGAAGATTCTGAATTGAGAGAACTTTTGGGGGACTTTGATGTTTCAAAAGCATCATTAATGCTCAGACACGAGTGATACTAGGGATGTGAGAGATCAGAACCTTAATTTCTGAGGTATTTATTAGTAAAAACCTTATTAGCAGCCAGTAAAAAATGATTGGGATTAAACAATGACAAACCTTACTTAACTGGAATAGTCATATACAAAGAGCACATACCTAGATCTCTCTTACAAAATACAGAATCATCACATGAATTGCCCATCACTGCAAGCAAAACTTTACGTTGTTTAATAAATTAGTGTGAATTTTACTTTCTTTACACATTACATGAGAAGCTACATAAAGTCAGGCTGGCCCTTGAATTGAGGATTGTCAAGAATATATGCTGCAGAGTTTTTTTTGGGTTTTTTTACATCCTAGCTTCATTTGCACTTGATGCAAAACTTCTCATTAAGAAGAGAGTGACACCTTCTTTTCACGATTTCACCAAATTGTATCCTGAATTGTAAAACCACTTCTAGCAAAATTGTCCCTGCAGCTTGATGCAAGCTACAATCATCTCTATCGTCATATTAAAGAAATCTAAAGAGCATTACTTCATTTGGTTACATTCTCATGTTTCACCCCAAAGGCGATGCCATTCATGGCCAGTGAACTTTTTTTTGTCTAGTCGTAACAGGAAAAAGTACCTTCTGGTTTAGATGTGTTCGACAGAAGCTATAAATGCAGCTCTCAGTCACCACAGATAGAGATTAAATGACTGATAAAAGCTCCTGCAATTAAGTCTGGGTTGACTTTCTGTTTTAAAATCCACCATGAAGTCTGTAATATTTCAACACCTTAAAATAGTCTGGACTTTTGTGAATAATACAGTATATTCTCTTTCCTTTTTTAAAAAAAAATTCTTTTGAATATAGTTTTTCCTGATTTTTCTCTTTTCTTTTCTAAACCCAATGTACTGATTTCTGCCTCTACCTACTGAGTTGAAAATAATATTTTCCTGTCTAGAACTTACATGTAGGAGGTAACATTGTCAAGCTGCTAATAAACGGAGCATTTTCACTATCTTAAAAAATCATACTCTGTGTACATTTAGAAAATCTTTATTGAGCATGCAGAGAAATTAATTTTCATAACCTCATTCATCATGAGATTGATTCCATCATTTAACTTCAAGGGATGTTGTTTCCCATCCCACAAACCCAATCATGTCTGTGTAGGTGTACTGTGATGCCTGTACATAGCAGGAGGAAAACCTGCCATCTTCATTTCCATAGTACCTCTCATGCCAAAATTACTTCAAAGCACTGTAATAATCCAGTCAAGAAAAACAGAAATTTATGTCCTACAGTAAAATACAATATTTTAAATCATTGTTCTATGGCTATATATAAAGTTAGAATTGATATTTTAAATGAAAATGGTGAAGATTTATGGTCAAAATTAATTGTCTTGTTTCAGTTAAAAAAATTGTGAGTATACACCAGTGGAACACAAAATAATTCAGGAGCTGAAATTTTCCTTCCCTCAGCTCATAGCCTTTCAGTCTCATTTTTACCCAATGACTGCCTGTAAGAGTTTTCCTCAGAGTAGAATTATTGAAAGATGAACAGGAAAATGTTAGAATAATACTTTCAAACACATTATAGTGTTAGTTAAATACCACTAAATTAATTTTAAAAATTCATTTAAAAAAGAAGAAAAATTTCTATAGAAAAAGATGATTAATTGCTACAACTTCTGATTCAGGTATTTTCCAACTAAGAGTTTTCCTTTTGTCACTTGTTAAAAAAACTCCACAGTAATAATTCTTTCCAGAACAAATACATCAAAGAATAAAGAGGGCGCTGTCTGTATTAGCAAGTGACACAGGGCAGAGCAGTGAAATTGGTGGTGATGAGCACAGATGTTCTTCATGACTCTGCTGCCCAGCTTGGTCCCCTGAGCTGTATGACCATCATGTTTTGGCCACTTTTGGGGTGCTGGCTCAGCCTTCTCTGAGCCCATTGTGGAAACCAGAACAAAAGTAAGTGAGCTGGTCACTCCAAAACTGGAAAACCAATGAAGATGCATTTTTAATTGATTTTCTGATGTATATTGAACCAATATCATGATCTAATAGTAGAATAGTGTTGTAGAAAGCAATTTTTTAAAGAAAGAGCATCTTAAAGGAAAAGCATTTGGACACGTGAAAATCAGGATGGTGAGGGGAATTAAAGCTTTTTAAAGTTTGCCAAAGCTTGCTTATAAAAATGTCATTTTTCTACAGAGAACATAACTATTTTTATAGCCAAGTTTAGGATTTACATATTAATTAGAACCAAATGTAACTAAGTATTACTGTGCCCAAACTTGCCAAATTTGTCCCTGGAAAAAACACGGAGTCTTCCCTGACTTACCTTAGGATTTACCTGAGCTAAATTCTCAGGTCAGATACTCAAATTATGTAAGGTGTAGATGCTTGTTGGGCAAAAAAGACTGTGGATGTTGCTGAAGTAAAGACAGAAATCACCTTTCCTATACGTCTGTGATCCAGTGAAGCAGGACAGGTGCTAGTAATAAAACTTCTAGAGATAGGCAGCAGTTGGGTTTACTGCATTAATTAAAAATCGAATCAATATTACATGAGAAATGTATTGTAAATATTGCTACTTAGCTGACTGCTTCAAATGATCACCATACAAATATACAAAGAAACAAAATGTCATTAGTCTCTATTTTCTTTTATTGGAAAATGTTAAGTAGCAGTAATAAAAGTCATGCATTGAAAAACGTGAGTTTTCACTCTGTGGTGACCCCTATGCTCCTTGTCTTCACTAGTATCACAAACATACGAAGGTTGCAGTATACAGTGGAAGAGTAAAATAGTAAGAGCTTGTTGGAACAAAAGCTGCTCTTGAAAGCCATGCTAGCCTCTTTAGAGCCTACCTCTAACTCCTTTTAAGTGCACAGGAGACTTTTACTAACAGTATTGGATTTTGGGTCAGGCCCCTTATCATTCCTGAACAACTCATCAAGCAAATACACAGACAAAACTTATACCATAATCATAACCCATACCTTAACTAAAAGACAGAAGACAGTGAAATGTGTTATTTGAAATTGAATACGCCCAAAACACACAAGAAAAGAAAGCTGACAAATCAGGAGCTGCTTCCAATTTCCGCCTATGTGATAAAGTCATCACCACCACCACCACTGGAGTCAAAAATCTATAACCCCTGATTTTCATGAACAATTTCATGTTTGCTTATGTCCCTAAACCGTCACAGCTATCTCATCATCCTTATAATGTTTGAAATGTAGCTCATAGCTTTCTGTTACAGCAAGCATCAAAAGCAAGTAAATTAATCAAAAGCAACTTGTGAAAACAAACTCCTTACAGTTCTCAACTTGAAAAAGACTTTTATCATCTATGAGTTGCTGTAGTCTGGAGGGGAAATAAAAAACACAACCAAAAAACCAAAGCAAATTAAAACCAACCAAACAAAAAACCCCAACTGAGCAACTGAGCAAGCAAGCAACCAACCAACCGTTAAAAGGAAATAACATTTATTATTGACTAATGTGCACAATGTAAACAGCAAAAAAACCATTCTTAACTGTAGGTCCATACTTTAAATTTCATTTAACATAGTTTATTATTTCAAATGTGGTCCCGGAGAAAAGGCAAGGATCAAGACAGCCATTGCAGTATCTAGGGCTCACATCTACAAGTCATGCTCTGCAGCTGATGCTAATGCAGATTCATTAGAAATAAATCATTTCACCAGAGGTACAATCTGAAGGGTTTTAAATAAAAGGACTACATCAAATCAGTCCTTCTTAAAAAGAGTTTCACCTTTATCTTCTGTATATTGCTGTGAAACTACATGAAATACATTCCTATATGTACAAATACCATTAACTCAAGAATACAATGACTTATTAAAAAATTATTATCACCAATGCCTCATTAGAAAGATGAAGTTTGTTTTTCCTTTGTTGCAAACTTTTATTCCAACTGGAAACTACAGACGCTTCTGTTTTTAATATAACAGTGCAAATCTCTACCTTCTTTAATAGCGGACAATAATTCAAGCTATGTTCATTTACCCTGCTAGTCTCTGTGCCTTTTTTTCACAGCTGACTTCATTCTATAAAGGAGATACAAAACATAAGAGTCAGAAAGAATTGAAATGAAACTGATTTAGTCCATTCTCTTGCCCAAAGACAAGATCTAAACTATTCACAGCACCTGTCTAAATCTTCAGTGATAAAGATACCACAATCTGTCCAGGCCATATACTTCAGTATTTAATTATCAAATTGTGAAAACACTGGCTTTGTTTTTCTTTTTTTTTTTTTTCTCCTGTAATGCTTAACATGAATCTTTCTTCCTCCAAACTGAGCTCTGATTTTTGTCTCAGAACAAACTGGTGTTTGCCTTCCCATTTTCAGATATGCTCAACATATTTGAACACAAGCCATCCTACCTTTGGTTGTACAGCCAGAATTAATTTTATGTTATTTTGCTCATTTATATTTCTGTAAAGTTCATTTTGTTCAGGTTGCTAGGCATATCATGTTTTCTTTTCCAGCAGCTTGTTCTTGCTGTATCAAGTTTTGCAGCGTGCTTATCTCCGCTGATTCTCAAGTTGTCCAAAATTCTAATGACATATGGTCATGAAAACTGAGAAAAAAATCCACTCCATTTTAGTCTTTTTCAGTTTCAAACATAGAGGACATACTACCTCATTTATCTTACTGAAGATACTTTTATTTAAGCATCTAAACGTTATACTTGATTATTGATTGTAGTATGACAGTTCTGATGGATATTCAGGATAGCTATAAATACTCTCTCATCCTTCTTTGCAAATCTGTCATTTGCTATTCTATTTTCTTGTTTTATTATTCCAAGCTTCTTCACACTGAAATATATCTGCATTTATTGTTGAAAGTATTTTTTCTAAGGATCTGCTGGCATTCTGAGATCTTTATTCCATTATGATCCTTTACTATGGGATTTTTTACTAATAGTACTTTTATTTTCGTCCCAGAAATCATGAGTTCTGTAATTTCATTACCACAATCATCAGTGTTGCTTTTCATCTTCAAATTCACACAGAACTCTATACTGACAATTTCAATGTTAGATGCATTTCACCTTGTTTTAACTTCTTATGTTGAAATAACAAATGTGGTCAACACATTCCAAGACCTTGTTAATATTTTGCATCTTGCTACACGCTGTACTTCTACCCAAGTTCAGCTTAGCCTCAAATGATTTCATCTGCCTCACCACCTTTGCCTGATGTTTCATCCTGGCTGACCACAAAAGCACCTATGTGATTTTTCCCTTTTATCACTGCTATGGACTTTACAGATTCTGCTACTCAGAACAAGCTTGGGTGCCTCAATATATGGAATATACTACTTACTCCTCTTCTTTCACTGTCATTCCTAATAACATTTCATATTCTATATTCATATTTGAATCATGGGACTTAACTACTCTTAGGCCAAACAGACGATTTTTATCTGCTTAATTTGTTTTTGTACTCACTTCTCAAATGGGTGTATTACTAACTGCATTTCCCAACAGTGCAGGATGACAGCATGGTTTTTTAAACCTGGTGAATGCATAGCACTAAAACAAATTACCCACATTAATAAATAATAATATTAAGGGTAATAGAACTTTTCTAAAAATCGAAAGTGTCTGATGCAAATTTTAGATGCAAAATTTTTAAGCAGCTCAATAATGTTGATAAGTTGTCCAGCTGTGCTAATATTATTATTATCCTGTCATCAAATACTTATCCCACTGTCAAAGTGTATTTATATTACTATGTTGTTATTGCCTTAGGAAAAAATATTTTTAATTGGTTTATACACCTGTACTTCTAAATTATACCAGAAAAATTAATGGACTATCTGGTACAATTATAAAGGTTTACTTATATTTTCANAGTATGTCTGTTATGTCTGATGCAACAGCTACTCAGAATCACAATAGGGAAACTTAGAAAAATTAAACGGTCGCAGAACTATGAGCAAGAATTTTCTCTGAAAATCCACATTTCAAGCCACAAAGTTCCCTAACAGGATACATGTAGGTAGTGAAATAGAAAGTAAAGCAGTATGTTATGATTTATTAGGCTCTTCTGTTGATCAGATAGAGAGAAATCACGCTGTCTATAGTAGCTACTAAGATGGACAGCTTTCAAATAAGCTTTTTCCTGAATAAAAGATGTAAGACATTGTTCTTCCATATTCTGAGGGCTGTTCACCCCTGCAGACACGCAGTATACAGATTAAACTTTATTACTCCAGCTGAGGCTGTACTTTGCCCACTGAGTGATTCATCTTTGCAAGAGAGAAAGCAGTATTTGCACCATTAACCTTCCCCGAGACTTTGCAGGGGGAAGTTTTCCTCATCGTTTTTATATGATTACATAAGAGTCTAGGTATGGAAACCAGCCTAGACAGAAATACATCTGTGTGTACGTCCTGGCCATGGACCTTGTGTCTGCAGTCGTATCCATTTAGGGCACAGCACAGGCCCTAAATGATGCTTTAAGACAACTGCAAACTGTTTTCATCCTTTTCTGCGAATCTTTCTATTATCAGAATGAATATGTTCTAAATTGTGTTAGCAGAAGCGGACACAATGTAGAACTGCTCATGAATCCTAAAATAGTTTACTTGAAAGAGTTTGTACCTTTGAGAAAATCTTGCTGTGAGCAGTGAGGTAACTGCTGGTGCACTAGAACAATCTGTAGAAACAAGATTGATCTACTAACATGTAGAGATTTGTTCTCCAAAATCAAAATAATAACTTGTTAAATGTATTTACTTGGATTTTTTTTCTTTAATACCTTTATGTGGGCCTTAAAGAAATACAAAACAAATCAAATGGAAGTCAGATCCCCATGTCAGTTCAAAAACTAGTAGGAAAACAAAATACTATCCATTTTTAAGGCGAGGTAACGTAAAAAGATAAAGAACAAACAGCATAACAAGATCAGCATTAAACTCATGTGTTCAGTTGTTCTACTCTTCCATTAGTTTGGCCTCAGTACCTGGTGAGGTAATGGAACAGTTCCATCACACAGCATTGACAGGATGGCCAGGTTATCAGACCCAGCCAGCATGGGTTTAGGACGGGTAGGTTGTGTTTGACCAACCTGATCTCCTTTTATGACGAGGTCACCTGCCTGGTGGATGCAGGAAAAGCTGTGGATGTTGTGTAGCTGGACTTCAGCAAGACCTTTGACACTGTCTGCCACAGCACACTCCTGGAAAAGCTGCAGCCCATGGCTTGGACAGGAGCACTCTTTGCTGGGTTAGGAACTGGCTGGATGGCTGTGCCCAGAGAGTGGTGGTGAAAGGTGCTGCATCCAGCTGGGGATCAGGCACCAGTGGTGTCCACCAGGAGTGTCTGCTGGGGCCAGTCCTGTTCAATATTTTTATTGATTACGTGGATGAGGGCATTGAGTCTTTCATCAGTAAATTTGCAGATGACACAAAGCTGGGAACATGTGTTGATCCATTGGAAGGGAGGAGGGCTCTGTAGAGAGACCTGGAATGGTTGGATGGATGGGCAGAGTCCAATAAGATGAAGTTTAATAGTCCAAGTGCCAAGTCCTGCATTTTGGCCACAATAGCCCCCTGCAGTGCTATAGGCTGGGGATGGTGTGGCTGGACAGTGTCCAGGCAGAAAGGGACCTGGGGGTGCTGGTCAACAGATGGGTGAACATGAGCCAGCAGTGTGCCTTGGTGGCCAAGAAGCCCAATGGCCCCTGGCCTGTATGAGGAATAGTGTGGCCAGCAGCAGCAGGGAGGTAATTCTTCCCCTGTGCTCTGCTATGGTGAGGCCACACCTTGAGTGCTGTGTCCAGTTCTGTCCCCTCAGTTTAGGAGGGACATTGAGATGTTTGAGCACATCCAGAGGAGGAGTTGAGGGGTTTGGAGCACAAACCCTGTGAGGAATGGCTGAGGGAGCTGGGGTTGTTTCACCTGGAGAAAAGGAGACTCAGAGGTGACCTTATCACTCTTTACAACTCCCTGAAAGGTGGTCGTGGTCAGGTGGGATTGGTCTCTTTCACCAGGCGGCACTGACAGAACAAGAGGACACAGTCCTAAGCTGCACTAAGGGAAATTTAGATTGGATATTAGGCAAAAGTTTTTTATGGAAATAGTGATCAAGTACTGGAATGGTCTGCCCGAAGAGGTGGTAGAGTCACCATCCCTGGATGCGTTTAGAAAAAGACTGGATGTGGCACTCGGTGCCATGGTCTAGTGGAGGTGTTAGGGCATGGGTTGGACTTGATGGTCTTGAAGGTCTCTTCCAGCCCAGTGATTCTGTGATTCTGTGATTCTGTGATTATTTCCCATTCAGTCCTTCTTCTCTTGGCTGTTTATTTAAACTGTAAGCTATTTAGGGGGAGGGGGTTGTCGTCTGACTCATTGTCAATACAGATTGCTGGCATTCTGTACTAACAAGCAAATATTATAAACAACAACATGTATATTCTCTTTCATACAAACACTACAGATTTTTTAACAATCAAGAGTAAGGCTTAGAAAACAGACTCTACACCTCAGAGTAGAAAACTGGAAATAAGCTGAGACTAAATAAATTAATGAGCCAGATCCCTGGAGTTAAAGCAGAGAAGTTGGCAGTGGCAACAGCAGCAAGAAGAGCTGAAGAGACAGAAGGGAATCTTCTATTAAAGCCCTGGAAGGGGTTGAAAATGAGACAGGAGTGAACCACTCTAGTGTGAATACTGCTGTCATTCAACAGAGCTGAAGGTTTCTAACTAGAAATTTCACATATTAGCTTCCATGTAGTTGAAATTGGCCAAGTCAAAACACCGTTGGGAAGAAAATTCCAAGCTTTGCACCAACACTTTTCAACAGGTAACAGTGACTGGGCCTGAAAAAAGATACTTCCCTTTCTCAGTGGCCAGCTTAGCAATATCACAGTGACACAACAACACAGTTATTTTACACACAGCTCTATTTTTTTCTAATCCATTTCTTTTTTTTTAAATGGAAAAATTTACTTTGTCAAGGCTAACCAAAAGTACTAGTAAATACTGCTTTGTTTTCAAAATAGAAATAAACAATATGCGTGTTTATCACTGAAGACACAATATAATCAGTAGATTATCAGATTCTCTTAATTGATTAAGAAAATTATTACGTGTGCAATTGCATGTACTGAGTCTACTTAAGAAGGAAACATGATGAGGTGGTTTATTCATTTGTCCAAATAGCTAGATGTAGAACAAAATAAACACTAAATGAGAAAAATTTATTCACTGTTATATTTATGGAATTTGTAAGAATACATTTAAAAAGTACAATGCACTTTTGCCTGTCTTAAAGATGGAGACTCAAATCACATTGCAGAAGAGCATAGATTTTAGTCCTGAGTGACAGTATTTCTATTTATTATAATACATAACAACAATTCTACATATCACAATTATTAGTAAATTAGATTCTAAATGCCTTTGACTGTCTTGCTCCTCAGTGCATTTGTCTATAAGTTTTGCATAAAGTCATTACTTTTGTCACTTTACTTGAATTGATATTACCCGCTTATTTCAAGATAAAATTCTAAATAACTTTTCTTTTTCTTACCCGTAAAACTGCCATACTTCATGTACCACAACAAAACTATAATGAAATAAAATTGCTATTATAAATTTTTTCCCAGTATAGCTGGAACTACAGCCTAGAAAGCCTGATGTTCACTGCAGGCAAATTGGTAAAAATGATACTGGAACATGCAAATAATGGACACAGGGATAAATACTGGGAAAGAGAGAAGCATGAACTTGGCTTTCTAGAGTAAAATAATTTTCATAAATCTCTTGGACCACTCTAGATCAGCTCTTAATTTTTCTATTACATGTAATCTTCATGGATCCAACTCTTAATACACAGAATGCTCCGTATGATTTTTTACATTTCACTAAATACATTTTCAAATGTCAGTTAACTCCTGGCACAAACCTAATTAAAAGATGTAAAAATCACTTAGTTGCTTAACACTAACAACTTTCTATACTACTTTTTAATGCTGTTGCTTTACTATTTCTTTAACCGACTTGCTCTACAGTTTATGCTCCTTTTTTTCTTTTATCCTTTGCTAAATCTGTCTGTTTCATATTTGGAAATCTGATGTCTAAGACTGTGGTTCCAAAAATCCTTTACTTCAGCAACAAAACTCTGAAACATTAATTTTTTCTGGTTTTCATGGGTGTGTCTAGATGTCTTTTGAGCCATTCTTTCTCAAATTCAACACTACAGTAAGTAATAAAAATAAAGATAGAAACTGGTTAAGAAGCAGAAATTATTGTGAGAACTAGGTAGAGCATAGAAA
>VWZS01009726.1:1305079-1335197 GCA_013397075.1 Rhabdornis inornatus
AGTTTACCCAATCACTATTTAAACATTGTCACACGTTTCCACAACACTACGAAGAAGGCATGTTGGATAACTTTATCAGATGGCATTTAAGATCGTTTAGCGGGTGGGCGGTCGCTGCCCCCACCTCACACCGCCTGTAGGAGGTGTGTTCACTACCCTGAGCTGCCCGCGGTGCTCCAGCCCTGTGGTTGCGGTCCTGGAGAGAGAAAAAAGAGCAGCAACANCCCAGCAGACCCCGAGGCAGGATCCCACCCCGCCTCCCGGCAGGCCGATTCTTTGGGATCGGCAGGAAAAGGGTTAAACGCGGAGCCCGGGCGCCTGGAACTCGGTGGACTGTTCCATTACCTCGAGAGGGGGGACCCACTTACACATTGCAAATTATTTGCAATCAGATAATGTTAAGACTCGAAAAGGAAAGCTATAAGCAGTCTTTATAAAGCATGAGAAGCAGGTCTGTGAGTTAAAACAGGTGAACCTGAGGTAAAATCCTGACGGCACCTCTGTCTTTTCTCTTGCGTGGGCAAGTTGCGCTCAGCCCGGTCTGAGGGAGGAGGCGAGGCGGCACCCCGGTAGCGTGTTTGGGGTTCTCAGGGCGCTTTAGGAGTTTTAGATACACTTTAATTTCTCCCTTTTAGCATGGCTAGAGTTTTCCTCTTCACTGGTTGCTTGTAACAGGCCTCGTTTGCCTGAGTGGGACTGGGAAGAGAGGAGGAAGGGCGGGCAGGGAAGCGGTGACGGCAGGAGGGTTCTGAGGTGACAAAGGCGCGGGAAGCGGCCGGGGCAGCCCGGGGTGCTGCTCGCTCAGGGGGTCAGTGGCTTTCTTTAGTTCAAATAATGATAGAATCGGTTGCCTTCGCTGGCCGAGCCCAGCGGAAGAGGTGTGACAAACAGGTTTGGGAGTCCTGAGCATAAACGCGAGTAACTCGGCCGGATTTCACAGGCGGTGTTGGAAAGCCGGGACTGAGATCCGCCCCAGGCGGTTCGGGAACAGGCGGAAGGCGTCCTCGGACATCTGCTCACACCAGTGTTTTGGAGTGACTTAGAGACATTGTCTGTGTTCTTTAGGATCGATTTAATACGTCAGTATAGGAAAAAAAAACCAACAAAAAAAGAAAAAAACAAACGAACAAAAAACCAAACCAAACAAAAAACCACCAACAAAAAAAACCCAAACAAACTCCAAACAACAACAACAAAAAAACCAACCCAAACCTTCTTTTTTGCTGTTAATGGTAAGAATTAAGAAAGTGAGGAACTGGGTTCTTAGATCTGCGCCTTAACAGAAGGAAACTGAGGGTACTTCAAGTCTTACAAAGGAGCTGGTTTAAAAGCAGCTATTAGTGATAGAGTGCTTTCCATCATACTAAAAATATTTCTGTGGAATCATAAACATGGGCAGTGCTTCCCAGGCAACTATAAAATGCAAATCCCACTTCCTTTGAGAAATGCTGAAACTTAAAAGTAGATCAAAACCACAGAGTATTAACAAATTTAGAATTTACAGTGAGAGAATAGAAGGGGCATTGTCTTCGGGAAGCCAAATTAATTTTTGTAGCATATTTTCTTCTGTATTATTTATAAGAAGATTTCTTGTATGCCTAATTATTCTACAATACCGGCTGAGCAGTATTGTTTCAGTAAAACTGTGGTAACACAGTATAGATGGAGCAGCCAACTATTTCAGAGAAATGTATGAGAGGTTGGACTACATTATAACCTGGGTCCCTCTGGAGTGCAACAGTGAAATAGCACAAGGAAGTGTGCTTTAATCATTATTCTTGCACTGTTTGGTTTGTTTGCCTTTTTTTGTTTTGTTTTGTTGGAGTTTTTTTTGGTGACTAAATAAGGATCTCAGTACACTAGACTAGCACTAGCAATCCAGAACCCTTCCTGAGCTCTATTACCAAAAATAGCATTTAATTAAAAACTTGCACTATGTTTTTGCAATCAAAGGGAAGTATATATGCTGGAGAAAATTTATTGTGTTAATAATACTGTAAATTTTTGCTTGGCACATAGAGAGTTCTAAGAGCTTGTCCTTTAAATTTCTGCAGATGGATCCCCTCCATCCCCTCCCCTCATATTCCTGAGGGAAATAATTAAATATTATTCTACAGCTACCTAAAATGTAGTTGTATTCCTATAGCCAAGTTATTACAGCTCTATAACTTCCCTGAAATTACATGTGAAATTTTCTATTTCAGGCATTTTGACAGCAGTAAATAGCATTTTGAATGAAATTTTTGGGAACTGGAAAGATTATATCTATTACATGTGAAGAACACCAGCCATAAAGAAGTCTCATATAGACATCTCTGAACTGCTTTTAGAAGAGGGTAAAGCTGGTAGAGGCCTGGTAAGAAAATCTTCATTTAAATATACACAGTTTTATTGTTGGGAGGGAAGATTATTAAAGGAGTGAGAAGGATGAAGAAGGTGCAACTGCTGAAGTTAATCAGTTTGGCAAATCTTGAATGTTCAGCTGTTACACAGTTTTATACTAACTTCATAACACCATGAAGGTTGCAGGAATGATGTGTAACACAATGTCCATTGTAATGAAACAAAGCCTCACAGCCAGGCTATCAGACATGTATGTGACACTCCTTCCCCTGTAGGTCATGTTATATTTTTGAGTTAATCATCAACAGTAAAAGAATACCAAATATTTTTCCTCACTTTTCAAGTTCTGGATGGTATTTATGAGAAGATATAAAAAATAAGGGGACAACAAGGATATAATGACTAACTGTAAAATAAAACACACTTCCCATTCAGAATTCAGATGGACTAGAAACAACTGCATTTACCTTTATAAATCTAGTTTTAAAACCAAAACAAACTCTCTAAACATCTATCACTAATTTTTTTAGATGATCAATTTTTCATGAAATTTAATTCTTAAGGAAAGCTCAGGTATGAGTAACAACTCTACTTGGCATGCCCCTAGGCCGGACTCAACTTCCAATACTTCTGAACATCAAGAGGCAACATCCAAATTTAGCAGTATGTGAAGTTATTCACAGACAATCATAAATACAGCAGAACATCTACAGTTTTAAATATAAAAAAATGCATTCACAATTCAGACAAATCACTCACATTTAGACAGCAGTTTAAATGAAATTTGGTGTGAAAAAATATATAAAAAAAGATCGTATTTTCAGGTCTGCTACATATAACAGTTTTGTGACCGTTTTTCATGTAAGTACTTTCTGTGCTATCCTATAATTTAAACAGAAATTTGTAGCATGGCTTTCACAAATAATCTCTTTGCCAGCAGATTATCCCTTATTTAACTGAACATTTTATCCAAACATAATTCAATCACAAATTCCTTTTCTACAGTATTAAAATTGCATACCCACCAAAGTCAGTTAATCATTCACTTTCTACTCTTCTTTTGCACTCTTCTTTTGCCTCTCTGGGCATTTGGCTATTCTGTAAACATGATTTATTTTAAAAAAAATAAACCCAGTAAGATCATTTTTATAGCAATATTCTCTTTCTAAACCATTGATTCTTTAAGTGAAGGAGATAGAGATTAACAGCATGGATTATTTTGCCAATGAAGAAAAATCAAAATAGGAAAATAAAGAAAGTAAGAGCTTTTATATGCTGCCTCTAACCTTTGGGAGCAAGTAAGAAGGAAACAATCCAAAACATTAGGGAAAACACAGCCTAATGGCAGAGAAAAGATAAACATTGCCGAAGGAAATGCAGGAGGAAAAAAGCACTTTAACCAGAGGAGAGTAATCACTGGTGTAGCCTGGAATAAACAAAAGACTTTCTTAAGTCTGGAAATGAGAGCAAACAGCAATGGAAGGTATGAAAGTAATGAGTAAGTTTAGGAAAAAGTTCTAGTGAATGAAAGCGTATAGATTATTTTGTGGTGCATATGCACATATTTTCCTGACAGGGAACTGCAGATTTTGAATGCCGGCAAGTTATTGTACTTTATGGATCTATTTAGAAGGCAACTGTCTTTAAAATTGGCAATGTATTCTTACTTAATTTGACTTGATTAATGCATTGTCTCGGGTCAGAAAAAATAGATGGCATCAGATGTTTTGATGCACTCTGTTTGTAAAGATTGTGTGTACATTCTTTTCCTCTGAAACCATGTGAGTGTTTCACTCAAAGTCTCAGCTCCTTTTTGGTTGATAGTCATCTTGAATCTCTCTTGCTCTGCTTTTCTTACAGCTACATTCCCAGCGATTGCTCAGGCCTGAATGGGTTTCTGTGTCTTCTCTGCATCTGTTTCTACGGCATTTTACATCTTTTTTTCTCACACATGTCTATCCTCAAATATCCAACAAAACATGTGCCAACCACAGGTGTCTTTGTTTTTGGTGGTGACATGCACCCATGTTCTTGTGGAAACTGTTTTTTTTTCCAGAAAGTTAAGCTACTTCTTACAGTGATGTTGAGGAGCACTGCCTGTGACAATTAGCTGTAATATATTTTATCTAACAGCAATTTTAAGGATAATAAATTAATAAGACCACATTAATAAATTGAACCCAGCATGGAAAACATACTAGCAATAGCACAGGTATACAGATCACAGCCTCCTCAGGAGAGTCACTGTATCATTTTTCATATGAGTACTTGCGCTAGAATGCAATCAACAGTAGAAAAAATTGGCAAACCTACAAAATGTACAATAATAATTCAAAACGACGAATTAACAATGCTGTGCACACTAGCGGTCTTCCATTATCCTCATGATTTTAAAAATATTTCCGCTTACCTATAAGCTTTAAGGAAACTGCTTATGCTTAGTGTGTTAGTTCTCCAAATGTATACCTCTGAGGCAAAAATTTTCTATCATGTGCTTCTTCTATAACATGAATCACATTTAAGAAACCTGAGGAAGCTGAGCATGCATTTTAAAATAGTGGGAGGATAAATACAGGAATGTGAACATCAAAAACTGGAATTTAAGTACATCATGATCCAGAAAAGGACATTTTTCATAAATAGATCATTTTGATGTGATTTTAAAGCTGCATCTTCTAGATGGAGACATATATTTGTATTTAATTTGAGCTCCTCCAGGTCAACAGCTCAGTTTTCTAGGCCAATTATTGTCCCTGTCAAAAGTTTAAACAAAAATTTTGAAAAGTCTTTGTGCTTCGGAATGCACAGTATTGCAAGTCTGTGAGAAATTAAATCAGTGACAAATTTATACTGCCTTCAGGTTCACTAATGGAGCACTCACACATCTTCTGAAGTCCTGACAAAGATGCACTGCTATTTGTCCCTTTGGCCATGCTGAGAAGCAAATTTCCAGCACATGTCCAGCTACATAAAAAAAAATAAAAAAAGGAAAAAGAAGATAAAAGTTATAAATTGAATAATTAGCATTCAGAAAATAATAGATGATGTTTTATTTTCTATTCTTACCTTAAAAATCAATAAATTACACTTCAGAAGTAATTTTCATTACAAATTGATGTTGACAGCCGTAATCCAAAGGAGTGCAAAAGTTACTTGTTCTTATTTCATTTTATTGCACTATGTTTTCTCTTCCCCATCTCACTGTAACATTCTTTCATTAAGGCCACAGGACATCTAAACCAAGAAGAACATCTCCTATGTTAGAAGTCTGTTTTAGACACTGTAGGACTTTTAAAAATGTCTTCATATGAACATATATCTAAATTGATAGCCAAATTTCAATCAACTTTCATCAGGTTTCTGGATAAATATAAGGCCATTAATTTTTGAATAAAGAAATAATTAGAAATGTGAATGTGATTTATCCCGAGATGGGGAACTATAGTTTCTTACCTTCCTTTTGGCAAATCACTTTGAGAAGATTGCTTTAGGTGTGTCTATAAAATGCAACATAAATGGAACATGCATGGACATTGTAAATAATCTGTCTAAAAATTGCATATTAAAGTGTTTGAACAGACCTTGGTACAGACTCAAAGCATGCCAGCTTGCACTTTCCCAAACAATTTCTGTGCACAATTTAGGCTTTAGTGTTAGTCATGAGCCATTCTCAATGGGCAAAACATGCATGTGACTATAGATAAATAGAAGGGTCAGACATGGAATGTTTGTCAAACATGGAATTATGTGGCTACAAGCTCCAATGCCAGAGAACAGTCCCAGGCATGTTTTACCTGATACTTACATGTAACCATTTCATGCTTTGGCTGAGGATAGTTAACACTTCTGAAGAACAGGAAGGTTTTCTCTTCCAAGGAAGCAGTTTTTAAAGGCCTGAGTCCAAGAGGCTTTTTTAAACATACATTATATAGGTAAGCATATCTCTGTTTTAAATCTTTTTTTGGCAAGTTGATTAAAAGGTGAATGGCAAGGCATGTTATAATATTCTCATTTTTTTAAATGCATACAAGTATGACTTTCAGCTGAATAAAATAGCCCTTAAGGCGAATTTTTAATTTCTGTCTTTTGCCAGAAGATGAATGTCCACATTTATTTGCTGGCCTGTGAAGTTCTGTATTGATTTAGCTTTACTTCTTAATAAGTGGAGGGAAAAAAAAAAAAAAAGCCTGAAAGTTTTTATATTTCTGTCCTAAAATTACATAGTGGGCCTCAACAAGAGTCTTGTAGGAAACTGAACAGTATTTTTTATGTGGCTAACATGACAGTAAGTTGTCCTCCCAGTGCCTAGACAAATCAAGACAATAACAGGATAGTTATATAATGCTCAAAAAGAGAAGGAAAAAAAAATAGAAAAAAAGAGGAAAATCACAGAATCACAGCAGGTATCAGGAATGATACCTGCTTCCTTTCTGAAGTTCAGCAATGGTGAGAAAAGAGCCTAAAAAACATTGTTCAGAACCCCTAGTGCTTTGCATAATCAAGAGGTTACTTTAACATTCAAATGAAAGTACCAGAGTTTTGTCTTCTGTCATTTTTTCTCCATAGAAATATTATTATACATTTTAATACATATGCCTGCCATAGAATTCATATTGTGTACGAACAGAAGCTCATTCTTAACATGGGAGAGACAAGGCAAGTTTGTCTCTTAGAATGAAAAAGTACCATTTAATTTCATATTAAATTCTTGTTAGTCAATTAAGCTAAATAATTATAAGAAGAAAAAAATATTACCTCCATCTGGCTTACTGGAAAAAAAAAATCAGTAGTCTCCATGAACCATACAAATATTTGACTCCCCAGTCTACAGGCTTCCTCGGCTTTTTATTTAACCTCTATCACTGAAAGTTTCATATTTAGGTTGCTTACTTTACACAATGAATATTTTCCAGTCAATTAGTTAAATGATGCTATTATTTGTTCCTGTGAACTAAAGGCAATGCAAAGAATATAACTTTGTATGACTTGTCATACAGCATACATGATTAAATTCTTCCTAATCATTGTGTGGTACAGCCTTAACACCAGATTCTAAATAATTTGAATACTTAAATTTAGGATGATAGCTATGATTGTATTACTGTATTCAGATAACAAGCTCCCACTTTTTATAGGAAAGTTCTTTTCAATTATTGAGAGAGTCTATAAAATATACAGTCATAATTTTAAAAATTATTTTACTGACATGTCCTAATTATTTTAAAAATCTACCTAGAAATACATATACTGTAATATGGGTAATGTACATACCTGTAAATTACTAAGAAGCAAACAGAATGCACAGTATTTGTGCATCACATAAAAACTTAAAATGACAGGTACCTGAATGTTATACTGGCCCTTAAAGAGACAAAACTGGTAAAAAGCAATGCATTTTTCATTCATTCTACAGAAAAGAAATCAAATTACAACAATCATATCTAAGAAAACATTGGTTCCAGGTGTATTTTTACTCCAGTATTACATGCTGTCCATAATTTATTAAGCTGAATGTAGCATGTAGCAGTGAGGGAAGTGAATATCAGAGTGAAGAGGGCAAAGAGGTCTCTTCTCTACTTTCAGCAGTGTAGTCACAAATGTTATCTTTGCATTTAGAAAGCTTATCTCAGTACACAGCAGTTGTAAACAGCAGCAAGAGACATACCTACAGCTTTCCATATATTTTGTGAAAATTGCTTGAGTACTCTCTACATTATTAAGATATTTAATTTCTGCCTTTTGAATTAAGATTCACTTTGAAGAACAAGAAACAAGTCTGAGAGTAACAGACTGTGTAAATAGCTTAAATTTATGGGAACTCAGTCATTTGTTTTGGGCAAAAGATGCATTTGCCCTTGACATCAAAGGGAGCAGGATTAGGTTCTAAAGCTTTACCCTGAAACTTGCAGTTCATTTTCTGGACTACAAAGGTGTGCATTTATCAGGGGAATTCAGAGAACTCTGCCCTTCTCCACACTGCGACCAGCTTTGTTCATGCAGCGTATGCTCCTTAGTGCGCTACAGTCATGGTTGCATGGCTGCATAGCTCCTCCCATACAGATTAGGGCTATCCCCACCCCATGACTAAGGCCTGGAACAGAAATAAGGTTTAAAGGCTTTTGCAGTAGTTATCAGGTGATCTAAAATACTTGATTTATCACTTTTCTGGTCATTTCAAGCATAATGACATGAACCCTGTGCATACTAAAGTGTTTTCAGGAATATAGTGAGCCTCCATTCTGCAACAGATTGCTGTGAGTGAGCTCTTGAAGCAGAATACAAGGAACCACTTGTCTGAATGCAGCCAAAGAATTCGATCTTTCATTTTAAAAAGTGGAATAAAAATATTTAATTTCCCTTAAGGAAAATAAAATCCTGATTTGCCCACGTGTGTTACACATAACCTTCTAAAAGAACTAATGGCTTAAATTAGTTGTTCTCTTGTGCAGGTAATGCAGCGTAGTACTCAAGTAAAACAGCCATTTCTACAAATTCCTTTAGTTGAATGGTATTTTAAAAGTATTAAATGGTCTAGTGATATTCTCACTGAAACCATAATCAAATAGGTGTTATGCCTGACCATGATGTTTGTAAAGTCTAAAACATATTTGGCATTTGAAAATTAAAATTTCAGTGTTCTGTATTTTATTTACATATTAATTCGCCAAGTAAGAAAAAAATCATTGTTTAAATAATCACAAAAATCACATGAAGATTCCATCAGCATGAATTGGTAACAAGCACTTAGAAGTAGACTGAAATAGTATTCCTGAGCTTTGTAATTTTAGAATTACATTTTCCTGAGAATTCATAGATGTATAAGTACACATATATATGGCACGTGAACTCCAGATAGGTAGTTCACTAAATAGTGTTTTATTTCCAAGAGAACGTAGTTTTCCCCTTGAGTTACAGAGTTGCAATGCATTAAATTAAGTGCAAAGACGTAAGGACACACTTCATTTGCAACATCAATTATTTCTCTTTATTTCAAATGGATAACTTCAAGTTATAAATGCATAAACAACATAGGATTGGGACCTTTTATATCAACTTGGAACAAAGGTCTGTAATATATTTTTTTCAGAACCCAGTTAACTCTGTCTCTGTTAATATGTGCCATTAGATAATAGTATTTCCACTACTGAATTACCATATTTTCCAGTGCCGTCTTCATTTCTGTACTCTGAAAAAAAAACAAATAGACTTATAAACCAAACTTTGATTCATCCAAAATTACCAATTTTGTAGTAGTTTAAGCTTGAGAGAGCCATTTGAAATCCGTATTAAAGACAGAGTACTATTCAAAAAATCCTAAGCATTGGAGAGATCCAGGTGCACTGGTGCAAGATTTTATCCCTTTGTGCAAATAACATTCATCCAGAGCTGAAAGGGTGTGTTTATATGTCACAGGGTATTTACAGCTGTGTCCAGCTGATTCCTGAAGTCGACAGACAAGCAATGCTTCCCCTAGAAATGAAAGGATTTTTGTCCAAGTACTGAGCAGCAAAACGACATTAAGTGAGTACTAAAAGACATAGTTAATTAATGGGATATAAATGCTTCTTCATTATGATCCTGCGCTATGATTATTCAGTTTTACCTGTACAGTGGAACACCAGAAAGTCTTTCAGATTAGGACATGCTCTTTCTCCAAACGCTCCTTCTCAACACACAATTAAAATATTTCAGTAAATCTGGTGGCGGTGGAGCCTCAGCCTCCAGCGAAGGACATTTCACCGGAACATCCCTATTTTCCCCAGTGCTCGTCCAAAAAGCCCGTTTTTGAAAGTTACTCCCGTTCCGTATGTCCATCTGGAAATCCCTCGCCCCGGCAACGCTTTGAGCATCAGGTGTTTCGGTTCCTGCGGCGCAGCCTCTCACATCCACAGAGAAAGGGCGTGAGCGGTGACTGTAACTCCAGCGAGTGTCCCACCCGCTGGGGTGCCGCCTTTGAGGGTTCAGTTTAAGGCCCCTTTCCAGGTCTGCCTCCTGCGAGGCAGCATTTTGCAGTCCTCTTCCTCGTTCTCCCCACCATGCTACGGGAGGACAAAAATAAACACCAAAACGGTCACTTCTTCATAAATCCTCAGCGCAGGCTTAAGCGTAAACTTCGGTCTCGTTCCGCGCACCAACAGGCAGGGGGGAGGGGGGAAACAAAAAAAGAAAAAAAAAAGCCGTGCAGCAGCTGGAGAGGTTTGGAAGGGAGAGGAGCTACGCAGGAGAGGCTCTGTCGGGAGAAGAGAAGCAAGGGAGCCCCTCCAGCTGCAGCGGCGGAAGCGGCGCTGGTGGAGCGAGGGAGCGACCGGGCGAGGAGGAGGCAGTGGAGGGAAGGGGGAGGTTGCTGGTGTTTGGCGCCGGTGGAGGGANTTCCCCTCCTCCTCCTGCTCGGCGGCGGCGGCGGCCCAGCGGCGGCGGCGGCTCCTCTGAGGAGGGAGGGGGGCGGATTTCTCTCCCCCTCTCTCGGATTCTCGTTGGATTCAAACGCCGATTTGCTCAGGTAATCCCCCCTCCCTGTCTCCCCTTCCCTTCCCTGCCCTCTCCAGCAGCGGGCCGGGCCTCTCAGCCCAGCGGCCCAGCGCTGCTGGGAGCAGAGGGGATTAGCTGTTATCCGGGGTAGAGGGGAGTAAGTGGCAACCGGAGGTGTTTATTTCGCAGCCCCCCTTCCTACTCGGTCGGGTCTGGTGGAGGAGGTTGGTTCGTGCCGGGCTGCCGGGAGGCCCAGGCCCGGCGGAGGGCGCAGGCCCGCCGGCCAGCGCCTTTACTCCAGCTCGGGGATTAGAAAAGGCGAAGCGGCTTCTCAGTGACAGGCCTCAACCCGAAAAGAGCAGAAGGAGGAGGAGGAAACAATACAATTAGCAGCAAATGTGCACTGATCCTTTGCCATATTTACAGCTTCACCTAGGGCGAGGAAGGAGGGTCCCAGCGCAGACAGCCCTCTGAAATGGGCCAGGAGTAAGTGCAGGCGTAGGGGAGGAGAGACAATGTAAATAGTCAGGAACAAAAATGCCACTTCTCTTTGCTCTTACCTTATTCTTCTAACCAAGTGTGTTCTGAACATTCAAAAGTTTAAATACTTTTGGTTTTATAATCTGCAGACGTTTCATTTCTAAATAACATTATTGATCAGTATGTTAATGATTTGGTGTATTTATAGCATAAAATAGTGCTTGAAGGATGGTTGACACAACACGGACACCTGCAGATCCAGGAAATACAAATAGGCAAGCATATTGTGTCAGGTACTCCACACAATTTTGGTGTCTGTGTGCTGTACACATTACACGAATATGTGATAAAAGAAGAAATACCATTTTCTGCTTCTAACACATGGAAAACAGGCGAGGGATCATGTGTAAAGTGCTGCATTTATGACATTTAAGGGACCAAGGTGAAGAGGAGATCTTAACCAAAGTACTTGAGAATCAAATGTAAATTTATTTAAGTGAAATGTGAGGAATGCTTAAAAAGTGTCATATTTTCTTGTCAGGCTATATAACTTTGAGATCCCGAGGTTGTTATTGGCTGTTTGTGTCCATGATGTTTGAATATGTAATTAGGTGTCATTTTTACAGGTCAAATGTGTTTTGAAAGTGACTGTTTATTACTCTCAGGTCTTTATAAGTTAATAGTAGCTGATTTGCAACAAAGTAAATCTTGGACTTCGCTAAAAACTCAGGCACATTTAAACAAACACCCTATGAACTTATAGAAGTACTTCTACAGAAATTACATAGTTGCAGGAAATTTTAAGATTCAAAGTTTTCATCCTTGTAGAAAGGAATTTTGTTAGAGGCAAACGATTATTGATATTACATAATTTGTTAAATTTTCAGCAGTTTTTTTAGTTGTTCAGGTAGATTTGTTGTTATAATACATGGTTATTGTATCTAATAGAGTAACTTTCTGGTGCTTTGTGTTCAGAGTCTTGTAAATAAAACTATGCCTCCCGCATACCCTGATACATGTTTAAAAGGGTGAAGTTAATATAGCTGTCACGTAGAAGGCGTGTTTTTAATGCTGTAAATCCGTGTAGTAGTCAGTAGCGTGTCCGTGATTTGTATTGGTCAGGGAGCAGTTTGAATTTTAAAAAGCCAGAAGATCCTGCTGAGCCCCAATCCCGGCCTCCCTTCCTCCCACTAATCTCCCATTCCTGTCTTTGTGCTGCCTGGTCCTGTTAGACACTGTTTGCAACAGGGCCTCAGGCCTACGTGCGCGGAGAGGAACCATTTACAGTTCGAAAAAGCAGCTTTTTATTTTTAAACTTTGTGAAATGCAGAGAGAGCCACTAGTCATCTCTAACTGTCCCCACCTCGGTGTGTAGCAGCAGAATTGCTGTTTGTTTTTGCCCCGTAGCGTGCGTGGAGACTGAGTGTAACTCTGCTTCACGGGAAAGAAAGGACTGCAGAAGTAGTTGTAGTTCTTGGGTAGTTTTCATCATCAGGAAGCGACATTACAGCCCTAGCATTTCTTTCGTCTCTGTTTCAGGCAGCTACCGTTCTACAAAGAATGTGTTTGTTAAGCTAATAGTAGTGAACTTTTCTGACTGATTTTTCATTTAAGAAGGTTTGCTTTAAGTATTCTAGATATGAGCAGGAAATGAGCTGCTGTAGTTACACAGTTCCTGTCAAGTTTATCTTGCCAGGGTTGTGTGGTTGTGTTTACAGCACTTTTTTTTTCTTCTTTCTTTTTTTTTCTTTTTTTTTTTACTTTTTTTTATTTGACCGGATGCACTTTTCTGAAATGAAAAATATGTGTATTTATAAAGGGAAATGTAAGATGTTGTCTATTTTTATTTGTAATTATTTTTTTGGATTTCTTCTTACGAGCCTTATGTGGTTAATCTTGAATTTGTTGCTTGATCACAGTTCATATAGTTTTTCAGAAATATCTAAAGTTAAAATATTTATAGGAGGACTTATGTTTCTTTTGGGTTGCATATTTTAGCATATTTAAGGATGTGTATGTGCGCATGTGTGAAGCAGGCCTGTGGCACTTTCATGCTACTTTTGCCTTGATGTTAGGAGCGTCTGCTGATCCAGTGTTTATCACAACAGCTAGCTGCTTAAGGACAATGTATTTATTTTGATGTTATAGAAATACAAAATTAATTATTCTCAAGATGTTACTTGTAACTATTATTTTATCAAAAAGAGGAAAATGCTTCTTTCTGCATTTTATTTTGTACTCTTGCCCGCTTTGTATATTTTGAATTTACTTCTGTACAGGTTGTTTTTTTTCTCTCAACTTCTTGAATATTTTACCTGGAGTTATTACAACAAAAATCTCTTCCTGAAGTCTTTCACTGTTGATTCAAGCTGATTCAGGATTTTTATACTATTTAAAAATCAAGACATAGGAACAGGCATGGCAGTAAAATATTAATTTTTTTTTAGATTTGCAATGTGTAAGTTTTGACTTAGAAGCAACAGACAGGATCAGAGAAGCAACATGATATAGCCCTTTTGAAGATCCTTATTCTACTTAAGAGCACAGGTACCCCGTGAAACCTTATGCTTGAGACTCCATGTACATAAATGTTCATACAACTCTTCTTGCAGAATCAAGGCTATAGATAGTGATTTCTTTAGGACAGAAGCTTTTTGTTTGTTTGCATTGTTGTGTTAGTGTGATTATTAAGGTAATATAACTTTAATCCTAAGTGTTTCATGTATGTAGCCCTCTACACTATAAATAAACTATGTTTTGGAGGATACTAGGTGAAAAATATTAATTGATTTGAGCTAGAGATCCTATTCCTATTTGTATATGTTCAGTGACAACTGGACTTTCATGTCTGTTATATTACACAGTGTTAAACTAATCATATGGAATTTATATTAATATTTCATAAAAATTGCACAAGATATATGAAGTTTCTGTATAATTGGTGTAACTAGAAAGAAAAAAATGTAGTTCTGTCCTGAATATCTAGACCTAGGAAAGAAATCAAGTCTTCAAATTCACAACTTTATGATTTCTGGAAATTGTGTTAGAGGAGTGTGTAATATTAATGAATGTGTGTAATTTGGATAACAACTATGGGCATATTAATCAGAAAAATACGAGTAGTGTTTAGAATTTGTTGACTGGTGGTGTGAGGCAGGTCATCTGGCATTAGGGTGGTTATTTAGTATCACGAAACACTAATAATATATAACATTTGAAAGAATAGCCATTTCAGTATTATACCACTTATTTTTGATCTTGTTTTTCGTTTGCCTTTATTAGAAGTAGTTCAGGTTAGGTTAGCGTCTGATTTTGAAACATCAGCAGTAATGAACGCTCAGTGGCAGAGAGATACCTGCAAGGAAATGCTTGAAGTTGGTTATACCTGTGTATTGTTGCTAATAACTCTGTACAATAATGATCCTTTTTAAAATTAAAAAGGGAGTATTCTTGAAATTAAGAAAACAAGTGTTTAACAATTGCAAAGTCCTTAATATAATTAATCTACATTTTTATTTTCTTTGTATGGCAAACATACTTCTTAGTAGCTGATCCTGGCCACCAAAGTAGGTGTGAAAAAAGTGCCTTACGTTGACATGTATGACACCCCATGAGTGAGGAAATAGTGTTTGAGGAGATTGTGCAGGAATTGTGATTTGTGTTTCACTTCCTGTCCCTACTGTTAACCATGGAAAATCTCCCCAGCAAAGGGAGGGAAGAAAGGATTTTGGCCCAACTGTATGTGGAAACTGAGGGATTCCAGTCAGATTCAATATGGCTGTTGATACTATATTTTAAGGTGATTACTTGGTCTACACAAAAAAATTTCAAAAGAATGTAAGTATGTAAGACCAGTTTTCATGTTGGTGTTATAAAAAATGCTAGAAAAAGTTACTTTTATGGCCTTTAGAATTTGTATCAGTTTTAAGTGTACGTGATCAGAAATCTCAGATTATTTTTTTATGAGTAGATAATTAAATTTTTCATTTTGTTGCTGGGGTTTGATTTGAAGCACTTTGGTTTTTGTAGCACTGTGTATGTGCAGACATGCAATGCATTTTAGAGGAACAGTGACAGAAAGCCCTAGGCTGCAAAATAAGGGAGTCCTCTAAGGAAACAACAGACTGAGGAGCTGGGCCTTTAATTGAGCCACAGTGTTCAACCCTACCTTCAGTTCAGTGCCTCATGCAATGCGTGGGAAATGCCAGCTGACCACTATACTCTTAAAACCAAGTTTATGTACTTATCACTCAGTGTGTCATGTGCTGCCTTATTACCTGCTATGTACATCCCAGTCCTTCAGGAAGGCTGAAGTGTTTACATATTTTAATTTGTAGAGTTATCTCAAGGTGCTTTGCAGATGTTGGAGAGCTTTGTTTTTGCACATCTGTAAAATATTTATTCAATTTCATTGATGAAAGACTGAAACTGAATCAAAATACTGAATTTTAAAAGCTTATAAATCTTATCTATTGTGACATGCTTTACTCTTCAGTTTTTTAAAGTAACTTTACAACACTTAGGAAGTTCATAACATTGTTTTTGTTGGCCTTATTTTTGGTCATATGTGTTCTATGCTTTAACTTGTTGGCTCATTGTTTCTCCTCCTGAATCCCTAAGAAGTATAGAATGGGTTTTCACTGAAGGCCTTAAACATCTATTAAATTTCAGCTCTTTTGATCATGCCAGCGATTGGAAAAAAACTTCCTGTCCTGAGAACCTGAAAAAGAATCACTATCTGTCTCTTAAAGTTTGAATAGAGAACAGGATAGATTTTTAACTCAGATCCCCTAGTAATTAAATGGTGTGGCTACAACATTGAACACAGAGATACAAAATGTTACTGTTACCCTCTAGGATTGCTAGTTTCTGTTTGAAGGTATCCTAAGCATTGCGTTGGGATTCTTGCTGGTAAAACTTTGGCTCTTGAACTGGTAATTGTTGCACTAGATAGAGTGCTTGAATGCCCATCGCAGTGCCCAGTCAGATCATTTGATGTCCGTCAGTTGTCAGGGTCCTCTAAGACTGTTAGTAAAGCAAGACTGTGCTGAGATGTAATATAAGTGCATTCCTAGCCAGAAAATTGCTTCGGGGATGTGGGAAGTCCAGGCCCCAATGTGTAATTGTATCAGGCACAGAAGTTCTTGAACTTTTTTCTTCCCCTATGGCTTTTTGTGTCATGCTCAAAGCATGGCTCAGGGACCGTGAGTGCATTATGGACCAGGCAGAATAAGTAGCACTTCAGTCTTATTAACTTCTTTCCTTTCTGTCTTTACTTGTGAAGATTTTCTGTGAGAGATGTTTGTGAAGATATTTTCTTAGTTTGTTTTGATTTTTTTCCAAGAGTTGATTTTCATAAATGTCAGTTTTCGGCAAAAGATGTCTTGAATGTGAAACTTCTCAGTGAATTGGTTTTATTAACTCTGTTTTATTAAAATTCCTTAGTAGGAAAGTGTTAGATTCCACATAATACACCTCCTTTTACTTTGTAAGTTTCTGTTCCATGACATATATGTCATGTGCTGTATATGGGGCAGTGATCCTGTGAATAATAAGCAATGGTATATGATCGTTTAGTCAATGACTATCACAATGCACAAGGAACTAAAATATAGGCGTAAGCAACCATAATTCTGACATTTCTTAATACTTCAATGCTTGTTTTTGTATTACTAACCTTTTTTCTCTCTTTTTTCCCCTCAAGCTCACTGAATAACAGATATATGTCTGTGATAATGCAGTCTCTATCTCTCATGTTTTTTCCTCTGTGTTGACCTCAGAAAGGATGAAGTTGCAAACACTGTCTCTGAAATTTTGTTTTCAAGTCTTATGACTAAATAAGACTGTCCACATTTCTTTCGTGTTATTATATTCCATTCAGATATGTTGCTTTCTCTTTTTCTTCAGGTATACTTTCTGGATATTGGGGATAGGAGGAAGAATTTGGAGGGCTCTCATCAGATGCTATGTACGGCAGCTGACTTTAAAAAATTGCTGTAGACAAACCTTTTTGCAGTCTAAAAAGCTGGAAAAGTTTGGATGAGATTCTAATAAGACTATGGTGAGGATGTATGGGGAGTTCATTGTGAAGATCTAAAATCTTTGGGTTTTTTTAACTTTGTTTTTTTGTTTTTTTCTGAAGGGAAAATTTAAAATCCTCTTGGTGATATGTTTGTTAAGTTTCTAGTTAAAACTAAGGTGATAGAATCACTTTTTTACTGTGTGGATGCTAAATTTCCTTGTTTTTTCCTTCTTTTGAAATCATGGAAAATGGGATTTTTTTCTGCTAGCATGTTCAGTAATGGTTGACTCTTCCTGGCAGTTTCTTTTAAAAACTCATGTTGAGGCATAACCTGTAACATAGCACAACTTCATTTATCCTGTTAAAATTTGGGAGTTACAAGATTTGAAGCATTGCTTAACAGAGTTACTAGCTGACTTTAAGAATGCATGTTTCTCCTTGCATGTAGGTAGGACTAGTTCTCCTCTCAGTTTCCTGATTACTGACTATTTAAAGGCTTTTTTTTTTTTTTTTTTCTCACTTCTGACTTTTGACTTTGCCAAACTTCAGTCATTTGGGCCAAAAGCTTCCATGTTGAGTGAATGCCCTTTATTAACTTATTCTCTGAATAGTGTTTGAAGTCAGCATAGTTCACTGGCTTCTAAGGGTTGTGATAGAGAAAAAAGTGTTTAAAAATTATTCCTGACTGTTTTTTTCAAGCAATTGGAGCACTGCTGTTCTTTGGGAAAAGGAGTTTAGAATTTCATTGTGAGATGACTTTTTACATTAAGAATGTGCATTTTATTGCCATTTGAAAAGCTTTCAAAAGACTGGGCAAATTATTAGCGTCTAAAAAAATTAACTGACTTCCCTGATTGTCAACACTATGGTTGAAAATTTTGTGTGCACAACACAGCTTTCCTAAAAAATTCTAAGCAGTGAGATAGATGTACAAACTCTTGCTTTTATGGTGTCCGTTCTCGGCTTATCCACAATACAGATTAATTTGAGTGTGTAAAAGACAGGAAGTGAAATTGCAGGTGGAGGGAAGGGTGAGCATATGAAGAAGACAGTGGGCTGGAACTTGGCTTACACGGATGGGGAGGGAATGGAGTTTAAAGGGTAAGAGTTGGGAGAAAGCAGGAGCTTTGAAGTTCTTAAGGAGCAGGGCGACTCCTTGAGATGATCAGCACATCTCCTATGAAGACAGTCTGAGAGAATTGGAATTGTTCAGCCTGAAGAAAAGAAGGCTCTGAGGAGAGACTTCATAGCACCCTTCAGTGCCTAAGTAGGGCATTTCATGAAAGCTGGAGAGGGATCTTTTACAAGGACATGTAGTGCTGGGATAGCAGAGAATGGCTTTAAGATAACAGAAGGAAGGTTTGGATTAGGTCTTAGGAAGGAATTTTTTACTGTGAGAGTGGTGAAACACTTAATATGTTGCCCAGAAAAATTGTAGCTGTCCCATCCCTAGAGATGTTCAAGGCCAGGTTGGATGGGGTTAGTGGAAGGTGTATTCATCCTTGGTGGGAAGGATGACCTTTAAGATTCCTTCCGACCCAGATTCATTCTGTTGTTCTATGAAATAATGACTGAACTTTAGTGACTGAATAAAAGAGCTGGTGGGGCAGCCCTTAAGAAAGATAAAGAAAGAGCTGTGAAACAGCCTTATCAAGAAACCAAAGCAAAAAGATACCATGGATTTGCTTGCACAGTCAAGGAAAGTAGTTCAGGGATGAGAAAGGATGGGGAAGTGTGTTCTGAGAGAGGCCAGAGAGGGGAAGGAGAAGAAATTGCCTGAGAAGCTAAAAGTAGAAAACAAGGATTGGCTGGGCAAAGAAGCATTATTTCACACAGAGGAATTCATTGTTTGAGTTGTCCTTTTTTTTTTTTTTTCTTCCCTAAACTAAGAAAATTACTTTGGGAAAAAAAAAAAAGCTCAAAAATGTGGACTACTTATTGCAAGAGCAAATAATAGGAGATTCTATAGTTCAGATTACCAGTGTAGGCACGTGTGCCACCTTTGTGAGTGCATTGTGGTACTCTTAAGTCTGTCATCCTTTTTTTAATGACAACAGGATGTCTGTTTCATTGATTGTATAAAATAAGTTTAATTGTGTTTTTAATTTTTTTTTTTTTAAATACTAGACATTATATTAATGTCTCTCAAGTATTTACCTTGGATATTGTTGAATCTGCCTTGGGGAAGGGGATAAACTCTAGAGATTGCTTTCAGTCCTGTCTTTTATGATTAAACAGTTTGATTTCTCTTTGATGTTCAGTGTGTAGCCTTTTGCCTGAATGGTTTTGTGGAGCCCTGCTCCAGAGACAGAAGTCTTAATTTCATAGGCTTTTCCATGGCCTATACTGGAATAATGTAATTTCAGGATCAAGTTCTACAAATGCTTATTTTTGAAATGTTTTTGAGAGTACTTTGAGGTGTTTTTGAGGGTATTTTGAAATATTTTTAAGTTAAGTACTGAGATGAGGAAGTTGGTCTTTATTATCTTTGGAAGTCTAACTGGAACAAGTGTAGAACCTTAATTTTGAATTAACTGGCTCTTTTTTTGCATCATGATTTGTATGGTAATAGTAGGACAGATTTTGTTAATTTTGGTTACAAGTATGACTAAGCAGTGCTTGTTCAAATTAGGCTTTGGAGCCTGCAGGATAAAAGGAATACAGAAATATTTACCATTGGTAATAAAAATAGAATGAGATTCCCAAGAGTGGCATTTTTCTGTTTCCTGCTATCTGATCTGAAGCCTCTTTCATATTTTCTTTGTTTTTACTTGAAGTGTCATGTGTACAACAGACCTTACAGCCTTATGAATAACCTCTGATTTTTTTCCAGAGCAGATCTCTCCTGTAAGGTGGAGGAAGATTGGGCCTGGGGGTGGCAGAGAAGTGTTACACAGTTACATAATCCAAGGACTGTGTCAGAATTCTTGGAGGCAAGGGACATTTATTAACTTTTGATTGACTTTGCGAAGACTTTCAGCCTGGGATTTCCTATAAAAACTTCTAGGAACTTTTGAGTTGATACTCAGAAAAAGTTGTGTTTTAGTATTTGTTGGTATCAGCTTTTCAGTGCTGAGTGTTCTGCTTTAGAGGATGTTTTTAAAGTCATGACTCTAACATTTTTAATTATAGGAGTTTTAACATACAGCTATGCATTTAGTGTGATGCATTTCTAAGCATTGTCTTGTAAAATAGCTGTTAGAGTGCAATAAGTAAAATTTTCAGTCTTAGTTTCTACATCATAAAAAGGAATTGGAGTGAGATCAAAACTGGACTTTGTTGTGATACTGTTGCTGAAAAGGTCAGCCCTTGAATGTCAGTCAAAAGTTTGAGATGTATGAGATGCAAAATCGAAATCAGCTCCTGTGATGCTAAGTAAGGGATCCATATTGGTTAGTCAATAGAAAACACTGGTGAGATTTTTACATCCTAGAGTTCAGTTTGAATCACTTTATTTGAAAATCATATTCTCTCCTTCAAGTTTTTTCCCTGTTCTAATTAATTTTCTTTGCACTGTGATGTACTATTCCTTCAGCAGGAGGATAAGAGGATGGTCAACTCCCAATAAAACACAGAGCCAGTCAAAGACACTGGTAGTGGCAAATGCATATTTGAATGTCCTGCTACTGAGGAGGATTTCAGAATCGGTCTGGTACCTCAAGCAAATGTTCAATCTCTGTTCTTCTGAGACTTTAAATGGAGTGTTGGAGGCAGTGGCTAGTACGCAGTACCAAGTAATCAGTTTTCTATGTTAGGTATGTTCAAAGCATGTGTATGACTGGACTTTCTTACTCAGAAGATCTTGGGTATAAAACAGGTGTTGAGCTGCTTAGTTCTGACATGTACTGAAGCAAGGTTGTAGGTGAACTTCTCTGGTGATAAGTTAGGTGACTGATGGCTTAGAGAGTTGTAGGAACACACTGTGCACTCTATAGTCACTACTATAAAAGATTATTTAGAGTTATGACTCTGCATATTTACTCACTGGAGTAATTCCCTCTGGCATTCTATCTAGCATGATGTAGAATTTAGTCATGTTATTTGCAAAAATAGATAATTCATTTTTACCATGGAAAATATAATTAAAATATTTGAGGAATTGAAATAAAAATTTAACTGTTTAAAGACTGTTTTGTCTGTACTTCACTAAATATCATTACATGAACAAGCCATCATACTACTGAAAAGTAAACATTCTCAGTTTTCACATCATACTATAATTTTAGCCCGCAACCTGGAGAAGGAATAATGAGAGCCATTTGTTTAATTTAGTGCCATATTAAGTGCTTGCCTTGAATTAGTAGACTTTAGAATAGGAATTATTTTTTTTTGTAAATGTTAGTGTTTATTCCTAACAAATCTTTTTTCTAGACTCAAAGTAGACATATGATGTCATGGAATTAAGCAAATTCCTAATCATGTCTTGATAAACAATTAGTCAGTGAAGTCTTATGAAAAGCTCTGTAGGTGGACTTCCGAGAATTCAACACAAGTCCTGATAATCTGAAGTTATTGCATGCTCAGTTACAGTGAATATTCAGTTGCGTGTATGTAGCATGTGGCAACTGCACATAACTTGGGTTAATTTAAACCTGTTTCATTACTGGCTAAGGAAAGTTGGATTAATTTGCATTTTTCGTGGGCATTATGTACAATAACTGAAAGTCAGCTGATGCACAGTTAACTAGAGAGTGTAACCTACTTGGACTAATCAGTTTGCCCGAGTGTGGCTGACACTGTGTAGCCCTATGTAAAATTGGGAGAGAACAGTATTTGTCTGAAACAAAAACATGGAAGGTCTACTATCTGCACCTATTTCTTGATACAGGAGTAAATTGGAGCAAGTGCTTTGGGAAGGACAAATAAAATGAATGAAATCCTCATTGTAAAATACAAAAATTTTGAAATTCTGATAGAAGATATCATAAAGCTTGTTACAGATAGAGCAGATAATTATTTTAAACAAGAATAGAAGCATTGGTTTTATGATGATGCTTACATGCTTTTGCTATGTTGTAATGAATAAAGCAAAAATTAGAAAATCTACATAACTTTAGTTTTAAATGTGACCGTATAAAAAGAGCTTCAGTTACCAAAGACTTTAAACTTGCTGTACAGAACTTAGGAGTTTTATTTGCAAAATGATAGTTACCTTGATAGGAAGAATTTATAGTTTTGTGTGCATGATTATGGTTTATAAATATTCTGTGAATCAAGTTACATGCAGGTTCATTAATAAAAAATGCTTTAAAATTATACTTTTGCAAATGGATTACTTTCAGTGGGTTTATGCAGGTATGATTAGTTAAAATTGATATCAGTGTATTTGCTTCCTTAAATAAGAAGTTACAAGGACCTTAATGTTAGGGTATTCACATATAATAAAATATTTATTTAATGAACTTATAGTAGTAAGTAGTAGATGCACACAAGACAGAATAGCTGTTTTTTTCTTTACATAAAACATGATAAATTTTAGGCTAGATTTTCCCATTAAGACTAACAATAGCTTTGTGATCCTGTTGTAGTTCCTTAGTATTGTTCTGTAGTTAATTTTTTTTTTTCATAATCATTAAGCGTTTCATTAATCTTTGTAAATTAAAGATGTTTGTATTTTAGGGGGATGAGGTGGGAGTGGGTTGTGGTCTAGAGTCCTAATTGCTGAAATGTAGTGGTGGGCTCCCAGTTGTGATTGCTAGATAGTAACTATCTGAACTTCGAACATAGTTTAGTAAAAATAATAGTTTAATAAATTCAGCACTCATTGATCTTACTAACACACTTATCAGTGGTGTGTTAATTAGCATCAGATAACTTGAAAAATTTTATATATGCATACATATATATTTTTATATACACCTACCTGTATAAAATGCCTATGTATTTGTTTGAGTAATAACTCAGACACTTGTTCAATGAAAAAGCAGAGAGTTGTCTTTGAGAATTCACCTTAAAATAAGAAGTTTTAAAGTTTTACTTCTTTTAAAATAAGAAGTACCTGCTTGACAGTTAATATCTTAGAAAATGTAGAAGAGGATGTTTGTTGTGAGTAAACAGTAAGAATAATTAGCAGTGGGGGGAGCTCAAGTTCCTTGTAATATGAATCTGGAAGACACAAATGTACGTGAATGTTGGATTATGTGAGATAGGAGTTCAGTGCTATACAGAATACAACTGTTGGTGTAAGTTTGTGTCTCAGACACTAGCATTATCATGTTTGCCAAAGCATGCAGACAATAATGTCAAACATTTGGCCTGGGAAGGCCACTTGTCGTTCTGCAGGCTCTAATTTATGGTCTCCCATGGCAACTGTTAGAGAGAAAAAAGGATCATGAATTGAGATGTGTCCCAAATTCATATCCTGTGAGTTTAATGTGAAGAGTTTATTTATTTCTGGAGGTAGACAATGTGTTCACACAGGAACAGATCTTTACCTTGCTGCTAAGGTGCTCTACTCTCAGTTGTGTGTTTAGTCACAGAGACTTAAATTAGGTAAATTAGCAATTACTCTGTTGGGAAACAGGACAAAAAACTCAGTAGTTTTATGGCCTGGACAAGTGGCTACCAATGTTATTGTGCCTGCCTGTAGAGGTGCCTTGGCATCCAAAATAAGAATGAAAGACTACTCGTTATTCCTACTTTAGTGTATTTGTTATTCTTGATGCAAATCTAAGGTATTTGAGGCCTGATCCATTTGAGATGCTTCTGGTTTCTCTTCAGATGACATGTGAGTGAAATTAGAAGGGTATCTTTCTTAATTTTTGATGCTTCTGAATTGTTAGAATATTCCCAAAAAGATGTGTAGCTTCTATGCCTCCTTTGTGCTAAAATAACTTCCAGTTTGGAAAAAAAGCAAATGGATTCTAGCAAAGCTGCAGAGAATTGAGAACAAACACCAAAATGATCTTGTGACTTAAGAAATAATGTTAATGTTTCACAGCAGAAAAATTGAGCTGTCTTTCTAAAAGGTGCATGTTATCAACTGCATCTCAGGAAAGACTGTAAAGATCTTCCCTCAAAGTACTTCCCTACAAGTATCTATTTGTAGTAGTCTGTGGTTTACATCTTACTTTGTATGTACTTATTTTCACTCATCCGTGATTTATGATCAGCAAACAGCTATAACTGTATTTGTCTTATAAGAGAGTGAACTGAAAAGCATAGCACACTTATTTTAGCATCTTTTAAAATGTTTAGTTTTCAAGTAACTGGAAAATACAATGATAATAATTCAATTTTGTGAGGGTTTAATAATTTTTTTCAAGATAGGTAAAATTTAGCTCAGTTGGTTAGACCATGCTGCTAGTAACACCAAGGTTGGGGGATTTGATCCCCATGTGGACCAAATGTATTCAGATATAATTTACCTGTATTTCAAAATCCACTCCCTTCCTAGAAAAAGGGAAAATGTAATTCTAAATTATTGTGGTTCAACAGGTTAGAAAAATAAAGTGCTCGGCATCCAATTGTGTGACTTCTATTAAAAAATTAAGCATGACTTACTAATTTAGTCTTCACTTTATTCATTAATTTGATTATCTGCATGGTCAATTGTGATTATCCATGTATTTGCAGCATATGGGCCATGGTTCACCTTTACCTTAGCAACAGCTGGGACAATAGTGTTGTCTAGTCAAAAGTTTTGTATTAAAGCCTCAGTGAAACTGAGAGCTGTAATTAGGCTTCTCTTCCACAGTAGTGAGGTTCAAACCTTTAAGAAGAGATGATTATCATTTAGAATGAAGTATGTGAAGAATAAAGTACGTACAAGATAAAGAGGAACATCTATGGGTTGTCAGGGATAGAAGGATTCTGTGTGGATTTTTCGGGTGTGACCCTTCATGAAGGAGTTCTTGGGCCTTCCCCGTATGCCCACAACACAGTCAACTGTGCAGCCTGGAACTTGGAACTGTGTCCCTGGCCTAAGATATACTTCTTTTATGTTAGTGCATCAGTTTAGAATTTAGAGATTTACATATAGGATGCACATGGACTTTTATTTAATCAATTAAATGATATCTGCAGCTCATAGAAATAAAGTTCACAAATGGGAAAATGAAAATTTTTCAGTTTTGGTCATTAATTGATGACCAAGTTTCTCATATTGGAAGGTATGACTTATTTATATAAATACGGAAAAAATAGTTGTACATTAATGAGTAGAGGAGCAGTAGCAGCGTATTCATCCTCTCTCAGGTTTTACCAGTCATTTCTTTGAACAAGTGTTGCTAAGAACAGTATTTTCTTTCACATATTAATGTTTTTTTTGGCATGTTTTTTATTTGTCAACTTCATTGACTTCTTGCTTTTGTGAGATCTTGTATGTGTGACATAATTAGAATATACCTTCTGGAAAGGCGATGTAAATACTTTAATAAGTGAAGTTGAAAACAGGCTTAAATAAACCTAAACCAAGCTGCTCTAACACTGAGACTTAGATTTCTGTATTTCTCTTATGTCAGTTTAAATACCTACTTTTTAGAAAAGTGTAGTCTTTTTTCATTAGTAGTGGCTTGCTCATCTCTCTCTTTTCCCACAATTTTGCAATTGGCTATTTAATCACTAACTCATAAGCCAGTGAAGAAGTCATATCATGAAAGGATGCTCAGGGAGGGAAATAAATATCTTTCTTGTCCTGTTTCTTTGGAGCATTGACAGAAGATATTTTTTGAGTGAAGTATGAATGAGGCTGGAGCTTTGCAAGTGTGTGACATGAACTAGATGGTCCCTTTCTCACCTTGCAAAATATAATGAGACATATTTTGATGTCAGTGAGTTGGGTAGGTTTGTGGGAGAAAACTTGATTTCTGAGGGAGCATTTATTGTTGATTTGCACTGAATTTCATTGTTTTGTGGTATTGCAGTGCTCGATTAAAAGTATTTATAAAACTTGGGAATACTGACTTTCAAAATACGTTGCTAAACTAGATCCTGAGAAATATTTTGGCTGATTGGAAGATATTAACAACTTACACATTTCAATATAATAGAACAGATATTTCTTGGATCTTTTACTTTCTTGGCTTTTGGGGTAAGATGGATTAACATATATGAATGTTTTGTCTTGTTTTCTTACTTACATTAATTTTTAGCAGTTATATGATCTAGTGAGGACTTTCTGTATGGAATGTACAGTTTTTGATGAGACTCTGCTCCAAAACAAAACAGAAAAAGCATGGCATCTCTGTTTTTTTGAAATATTGCATCAGTAAAAATCCTTAATCTGACTTTTGAAAACAACATAGTGATATTTGTGGGGAAAATTCGAATCAAAGTTTACTAGAGCTGCAATTGTAGAATGTAATTAAAGTGTTTTATTTTAGAAATACTGTAATGTTATAAAAACAACTAAGTTCTGTTATTTTAAATTCAAATTGATTTAAATGGAAGTAATTTCTAAGATGTGTCCACTTTGACATATGACAGTGTTCAGTGAAGCATTCTAATTTAAAAAATTCTCATTGAGTTAAATGGATGGGTGTCTGGAAAGACCATAAATATTTTCTCTCTAGCCACTACAGGTGAGAGAAGTGGGATTTTCACCAGTGTCTCCACCCTGTACTGTATTTATAGGGGCCTCATACGCTGTAATGTAATCTGAATAATGTCCTAAAACTTCTGGCCATTGAATTAATTCTGTTTGTGTACATGTTTAAGTTAGTAGCTGTAAAATGTCTTCCAGTTTTGTATGCTTCTTGCTTTTCCAGTTATTTTCTAGATCCTATTATGGTTCACTTCAGAGAGCCTTAGACAGCTTTGATCTCATGGATTATTTAAAATGTTTGATATATAGGCCAGTTTATTAAGATATTGCAGGAGATGCCAAGGACTTCAGGAGAAAATTCAGTTGCCTTGGCACAAGCATGATTTTTTTTTACCAGATGAGTTTTTGGAAAGTACAAGACACAGAGAGTTAAGGTGTCTGTGGTTCAGTTTGTTATCTCTCATCCATAACCCTGCCTACTAGATGTTTTTTTGTCAAGTTCATATAGTTCATATGACAGGACAATTATAATATGAACATCTGTTGTTTTTCAGCTCCCCAGTTTTAAGAGTGCTACATTTAAGTTTCCCTAAGCTGAAAAAAACTACTCTGGGTACAATGATTATATTAAGGCCAGCTAGGTAAACTATGGTAATCAGTGAAGTTTAGCTGAATAAAATTGGTGGTTTAATTATACAAGTTTGACAGTATAGTACTAGGGAAGCATAAAGACTGTAAATCCAAGTTTTTATGGATGATGCGAAATTAAATCTCTCTTTTCAGAGCAAGGAAGTTTATTAGGAGTGACCATGCTTAGTCAGCGCACACCCTCTCCTAAATTATAGAATAGGTACTTTGTTTATCTGAATAGTGATATTTTTCCCCAATAGGTAGTGCAGAAGCTTTGCAATTACTGACATTAAATGAGTCTATTAGTTTGTTCAGAGCTGTTGAGTTGTAGTGAGAAATAGTTGATGTATACAGCTATGATCTTCTGACTCTCCAAAACTGGAAAAGAAAGGAAAAATGCTTTTATTCAAAATTGGTGAATGAAACCTCTTTATCAAGTTTTATTTACTTTTTATGGTAAGAGCCTCCTTAACACTGCAATTTAATTTGATTCTGTGAAAAGGACAGTTTTTAAAAAAGATTAAGTATCTGCAGTAATACTTTGCCTGCAGTCATTACATATTGACTGAGGAGTCCTTTCTAGATTATGTATCTTTCACTTCCCATGTTTTGTGTTTGAAATGGGATATACTGTTTTGCATTAGTTTTAAATCATGTTGCCAAATAGATGGTCATATGCGGGAGTTTAACTGTGAAAAAATGAAATGAATTACAAATGAAATCTGAAATCCTCTAATAATTTTCCAGTTTTACACTGGTTCTTCTCTTAGACCTCATTCTGATATTGCTTGTCCAGCCACCGTCGTAACTCCAGTTTTAATTTACTGAAACTAAAAAAGTTTTTAATTTAGGTACTCTTACTGGGAAGTGTTACTGGCTAGAAATTTTTATGATTGGGTTGAGATCATTAGCCTTGCTCGCAGTATCTGTCTGAGTGTATGTCTGTATATAATACAAAGAGAACTAACAAATGTGTAGTTTGAAAACCAGTTTGAGTACCAGGCAGAAAAAACCCCAGGCAGTCAAACTGTGACTCTTAACAAAAAATGTATTGATTCCTGAAAAACAGCCTTTCAGAATATTTGATTATTTCACTGTGATGATGTCAGTTGCCTTTCAGTCTGTTTTCTGAAACAATGGAGGATATGCATTATTGTGTTGGAAATTACTTAATTATTTTTCATAAGGATTTGTCTATCGAACTGGACGTATTAAACCAGTGAGAGATGTTAATATTAATAGTAGTCACTCTTCTCTGTACTTGAAGTTATCTCTGAGTATAATTTCTCAGCTTTTAAAGTTCTTAGCTTGAAGACTGTGCAAAACACAGTGAAACAATGTAGAAGATGGTATGACTAAAAAAGGAGTGAAAAAGTCTTTTTAAAAGCTTTGCAACTTTAAAAGTTTCCAGTACCTTCAGTAGAGAGTATTCCTCGCTAGTCAGGTGTCATACCCAGCTTCAAATCACAGAATTATTTTGGTTGGAAAAGACCTCCTAGATGGAGACCAACTGTAGATCATTGTGTTCAACCATGCCACAGCTTACACAGCTTGTGCCTTTTGACTCTTGAAATTGTTTGAATGACTAATCAACTGTTAATTAAATTATTAACAAACCAATTGTTAAAAAACACCTTTTCTAACTACTGCTTGTGAGATCTTAGTTGCATTGTAGCAGAAATGTCAGTAAGAAAATTTTTTTCAAGTTAACTACTAGAATACCAATACACTGTTTTGACATGCAAACTGATATTTTAAAGAATGTGCTATTACGTTCTGTTGGTTAGGCCTTTCCTTGACCATATATTTTGCATTTGACTTTGGGTTTTCTGTGTGCTAAATAGATCTCATTGAATTCCTGTGTAAGATTATATCTTTTAAGAAGTCTGATGTTGAGGGCTGAAAATAGCTACATGCAGTTCAATGGTCAAATGCCTCTCCCTGTTCACCACGCCTTGTATTGATCAGGCATGTCTGCCTACCACCCTTTAAAACTCCAGACAACTTTCTGCTCCTTTACAGGCCAGTGAACACATCTACAGGATCCATAAATATTCCTGAGAAATATTGCTATTGAAGCGCAGGCTGTGCTTGCCCCTTCATTGAAGTACTACTTAATTTCTAGTATTTACTAGTGCTGTTGTTTGTGAATCATGAATCATCTTGGGTCATTAAGCTTTTTGAAGAGGATCACTTGACAGTGTTAGAACTGGTGCCAAAATATTCCTGAGATTTTACAGGGAAGATGTTATGCTTTAGAAGGCCTGTATGCTTAATTTGGGGTTTTGAGGTCAGTCTGTCCACAGAACATAATTCAAGTAAGAGAAGATCCTGCTTTTAATATCTGAAATAAGGACCTGTATAAAGTTAGCCATTTTCAGTGAACAGCAAGGATTAAATTGAAAATATGCCATATATTCTTCTGTACAACATTGCGTGATGAGTTAAGTATCTACATATATACACAGAAGTTTCAGACCTCAACTGTGAGTTGTCTTCAGTCACTTTATTCAGTACCTTCAGTACCAAAACCACCTTCAAAGAACTGTTAGGGTTTACTTGGCAAGTGAAATTCGGGTGGAGTTTGACTTTGGTTCTCCAGAGAGCAGTGTGGGTAATCCTTCTACAGTGTAAAAATAGAAGCCATGATAATTTTGCTGACTTTCCAGTCTGCAGTAGTAGTAACTTGG
>VWZS01009726.1:1341840-1394696 GCA_013397075.1 Rhabdornis inornatus
TAGTTTTGCTCTGTTTTCATGTATACTCAAATTGGACTTGTGTTTGTGAATGCTGTTGTGAATGACCATGTTTGATAAATCTGAGGAAAGAGTGTGGAAAGAATGAAGGAGGCTGAGTAGTTTCGTGTTCTGTTTCTGTGTATCTTAGCAGATGTGCCATCCCATTTCTGTACAAATTTAAAGAAAAATTGAGGCATCAAGAGGTGAGTTTGCCTAGACCCAAAATCATGTAGCAAATTATTNAATTTCTAAATTTTACAAATGTAGAAATTCTGTCTGGTATACAAAATTCGTGTGAAACCAGACAGAATTTCTACATTTGTAAAATTTAGATTTGAAAAAGCAGATTAAATTGTATCAGTGAAGTAAAGCTGCAAATAAATATAGGTAGGTGAGACTTTGATTATAGTACTTTAATATTCTAAGTTGCTGCTGTTTATGCTACCTTCATTCCATAACTTAATATGAAACAGCATTTGATAATCCCTCTTCTATTGAATCAGAGATTTGATAAGCCACCTCTGAGTTAAGTTGCTAGTCTGTTCAACTTTCTGACTATCATATATCACTTTCTGTAGTATTTCCCTATCTATCAAGATAAGTTTCTTAAGACTGTGAGTGCTCTGCAATTCTTTAGCTTAATTTTTTAAAGAAACAAGCACAGTTGTACCAGATTCTGAAACTTTTCTGTTTCTGCAGCCAGTCAGCTTCATCTGTAAGAGAAACACAGTTTACCATGGCAGGCTTCATGAAGGCTGTCTTGGCCAAATGTGGCATAAGCTTTAATTAGTTCTTCCCAGCTGTGTTGTCTCAGGTTAAAATTACTCATAACTTCACTTCATAGCATTGGCCAGCATCCATGTAGCTCTGAATTAGGAATGGGATGTTGTGTGTTTTATGTGGTAAGATGTCTATAACCTGATAAATAATGGTTATCCATAAACTGATAGATAAGAGTTAAAGGCTGAGGTTCAAGTTGGTGTGAATATAAAGCTGTGTGAAACAAGTTCTCCTTGGTTCTGCTGCACGTGAAACAGTTTGTTTTGCTCTATCTCTGTGTACAGAGAGAAGAGAGAAACAGAGAAAGTGTTTATGGGTCATATCTAGAGCTTCTGATGATAATGCCTTAATTCTTTCCATCCCCGGCAAAATATTTGGACTTTATGGAGTGTGCCTGAATTCTCAGATTATCGGCTTAAACACTGGTTGGTGTAAACTCTCCTGTCTATTCTGAGACAACAGTGTGAGAGGGAAAACCTTGCAATATTAGACTACTTTTGTTATCAGGAGGCACACTCAGAAAAACTTAGAAGAATTCTCCACTTTCCTAACCTGAAGGCAGTTTTGCAGAGCTGAAATAAGAGTTTTAAAATTCTCACATATTTTCTTTCTGTAACTGAAAAAAGCCTTTTTAGTCTACGATAAAATTGAGTTTATATAATGGAGAAACCTTTCTGACCCAAAGTATGTACACAATAATTTTCTTTTTTCTGGTTACTTGTTTATACAGTGTTATAAATTGGTACATTTTTGTCTGTTTGGCTTTTTTGCATTTATTTTTTCAGCAGTTGTTAGAATGACAGAAATTCCATTCTCCTCTACAACTGTGGAAGTAACTACTTGTTTGGCTTTCTGAGGTAGAACTCCGACTAAAACCATCAGGAAGTGTGTAAAATAAGTGTCAGGGGATAATGCATAGTTCTTGTCTTGACTACTTGATAGATATAGGCTTTTCTTATTTTTTATAATGTTGTCATAAAGTGGTTATCTGAATTTACCCATTTGAGCTTTATCTGATGGCTTTACCAATAACCAGAGAAGGAGCCAATGCTGTGATTTATGGGATAGGCTTTTAATAAAGCATATTTCCTGGGGATCATCTCTCCAGAAGATGGAAGAATTTAATACTGTGTTAATCTCTAGATAATTGACTGTGAAAGATGGAGAATGAAGCTTTACTATTTGTTAATCAGTGTTAGATCAGAGGAGACAATTTCCCTCTTGAAAGACGTTCTTCATGAAGTGAGATACTGAATCAATTGGTGTTTTGGTAGGAAAATCAATTAGATGAGAAAAAATAAAATTATTTATCATTTATTTCATACAGGTTTGAAAAGACAAGATTTTAGTTACACAGATATGATAAACCATTTGTCATCGCAGAAGAAATCTTGCACTGAGACCCTGGCTGTTTATGATTTTTAATAATCCTGTTTCAGTGTTTAGAGGAGGAGGAGAATGAGGATGATTCAGTAATATTACCCTGAAACTTTAAAATGCTTGCTTTGTCCAGCCAGAATTACTGCAGTAATTTCACTTATCTGCAATTATAAATTGTATGTATAACAGCTGATACAAATCAATGTAATTTTAAATTCATAACTTAATTTATAATTTGTAAAATTAAATACATTCTGAGAAATACTTCCTTTTGAAAGGCACTTTCTAATGCCTGAGTTAATATCATTAGTCAAACAATTCCATGAGATTCTTTATCCTTATCAGTGTTTCTGGTATTTGATTTTTGCATTTGTTTCACAGTTCTTTCTGTGTTTGTTTGATTTTTGGCACACTAAATCCTGAGATCTCATGCATGTTGCAGAAGTCTTTGCCTTTTTCTGCAATGTCTTGATCTTTGATTTTGTTATTTTCCAATATAAGCAATGTGCTGTTAAGTAAGCAATTTTATTTTCTAAACCATTGGTGATCAGTTTTTATCAAATTACAGCTTACTGTGGGAAAACATGCTAGTGGGTTTTTTCCCCAATCTATTTTTTACAGTTACCTCTTTTTTGGTTTTTTTTTCTGTCAAGTACTGATACAATTTTGTAAAGTATCTGAGAAACTGAAATAGTTCACCAGCCAAATATATACTCAGATTAATCAAAGTCCCTGTTTTAGATGTGATAAATAGGGACATTGTAAACTAAAATAGTAGTTTAGCTTTTCTTCTAGCTTTAGATACTTATCCTCTCTTTTTTATGGTAAGCTTTTGTAGAGAGTTGTTCTGCTCTCTGTGTGGTTTTCTATATGTAGCTTCACTGTCTTGATGAAGTTTACATTGTTGCTTCTCTGTGTAAAGCAAGGGAAGCATACTGAGCCTGGTTGTCCCTGTGTTATGGATAGTAATTGTGATACTGTATTTGCATTTAGACACCTTAGACTCTTCTATAGAGAGCAGTTTTTTCCTGGATAGTATGTATTGCAAGTTTTTCTTCTGGAAAGAAGTTCCTTGGTTTCCCTCTGTGCTTGATCAGAAAAACAGTCAGCTGAAGATAGCTTTTGGCCCTGCATGATTTGTTGCAGTCTACACTTGGAGTAGATTCTCATGCAGTTTTAACTGATGAGATTTCAACACTTTTGCGAGAAGAATACTGAAATCATGCTGTTTTCCTCCTATTATTAATTCTGAAGCTAAATAAATCTTCCATCACTATGTCCATGTACCTTTTCCATTTCTGCAATCACTGCTGAGTAGCCCCAAACCTGTCATCTGTGGTAGTGAATACAAGGTACTTTGAGGCTCTTCATTAGGTGCAGCTTTAGAAGGTGTAAAATCTTCTCTTAGCAGTATTTGGAACTGTGTCTTTGATGACTTTCCTAAGAAACAGTAATTTAGTTGTAGAGAGGTTCACAGTAATTTAGTTGTAGAGAAGTTCTTTATTCCAGATGCTGTTCACACTCTGTTTCTGCTGTGGTGTTATTTTCATCTGTTTAAAATATTACCTACTTTAACAGTTTAGACTTAGTTTTAGCTTAGATTTTTTTTTTCCTTAGATGTTCAGAAGATACAATATTTCATTTGCAATTTAAATTAAGTACCTCACCTTTTTTAGGCTAAGGCATGTAAACTGCTATTCAGGTAATGCTGAGTGAACTGCTTACTGGGAAGAGTCATAGCACTTTCAGGTCGCAACAAAGGAAATGAGACTATGTTATTTTAAATCCTTCTTCTTCTTCCAAAGTTACCTTCCAGTTCTGAATAATGTGTAAAACCCAAGGTGGTATTATGAGCTTGAATTCTCCAGTAATCAGTACACAGGTACAATGGGCCACAAATTCCAGTTAAAATGCTGCTTTGTAATGTTACAGTGTGGGAAAAGCTTTTTACCTCTTCATCAAAAATTGTTCTATACTGGAAGGAAGAGAATGTCTAAAATTCAGAAATGCTTGAAAATACATGATATTGATTTAATTTATTCCAGCTATATTTGTTTAGTTTAGTGGGACAAAAAGAAGACTTCATGTTTCCTGACAATAAAATGCAACTGAAAGGTAAATTACTGAAACCTGGAATAATGCTATGAAAGAAGGTTTTAGTAGATACCTGGCACTTACTAGATGTGATCATTAAAAAACGCAAAGTTTCCTGTCTTAACAGAATGATGTATTTTAAAAAACTCCGTAAAATCCTATCACGTTTAAGGTTGGAAGGAACCTCTGGAGGCCATCTAGTCCAATGCCCCTGCTCAGAGCAGTGTCAACTACAGCAGATTGCTCAGGGCTGTGTCCCGTCAGGTTTTGCGTAGCTCCAATGACAGAGTTTTCACAACCCATCAGATGCCAGTGTTTGATTAACCTTACATCAAACAAGTTTTCCCCTAAATGGATTTTCTTCTGCTTCCCCTGACCACCATGACATTTCAAGGATTGCTGAGAATGGTCTCACACTGATGTTTGCCAGCTCACTCAGCACTCACGGATGAACCTGATCAGGTCCCATGGACTTACATGTGCATATCCAGTTTGCCGAAATGTTGCTTAGCACAGTCCTCCTTTACCCAAGGGTAATCTTCACTACTTTCAAACTTCTCAGCTGGTCTCAGTGCCTGCTATTCCCATAGCACAGTCTTACCAGTTAAAACCAATGCAAATAAATTGTACATAATAGCACCACTGCTAACTCACAGAATATCGGGAAACAAAAAACAGCTCCAGGTAAAGAAGAATTGACTATCATATGGCAAATGACCAGGTTTCGCACCAACAAGACTCTTGACAAGAACTGTAGGACTGTTTCCCACTTCCTAGCGCATTTTGTTAACAAATATGGGAGTCTAACAAAAATGCTGGAGCTGCTCCAAGCAGTGTCAGTAATGACGAGGATTTGGTGGCCTTCATCTGGCAGTTTCAAAAGGACTGAAGATCAAAGAACAAACTGGAAAATGAAAACTGTTTGGAACAGTCTCTCAAGGGATACATAGTGGCCAAAACTGTGTAGCTCTTCCAAAAGGCAGTGAGTGACCTTGAGATTGTTGTACCAACTCCTGCTTTCAGCATCTGAAAAAGTTATTTAAATGACCATTAAACATAAAAACTAATGAACATGTAATTATGATACTCAGAAAGCAAACTTTAAAATTACTCACGAAGATTCCAAGTTATGGCAATTTAACTGCAATTATTTAAGTATGGTAAGTATGACTTACATACTTAAAACAGACTTAAAAACAGACTATTTTTCTTAAAACAGACTTAAATTATGTACAACTGAATTCAAGTGGTTTCTAAACAACTTACTGAGATTGATACAAAAGAATAATAAAATTAAAATTACCCCAAATTATTTCTGTAAACTAATGATTAGGGGGTTAAAGTGAAACAGAAATAGCCTATCCTTCCCTGCTAAAATCTGACAAAACTACCCTCTTTTATTCTGCTGCTGAAGAGTGCAAAACCCCACAGTCTATTTCTAACTAGTACAAACAAACCAGGGAAGAGAGATACTTCATTACAATGTGATTTTTAAAACCCAGCCAAAAAGGACTGGACAGTGAGAAAGTAATCACTTTTCCTCTACTTACTGCTTCAGTCTGCATTTAACATTTCAGCTGTAGAAAAGCACAATTCGCTAGGTCAACATGTTCAATTAAGAGCGAACTTTTAATGTGTTCTGTATATATTCACTGACAGAAATTACCCACCAGCAAAAGCACCTTTACTAGGTCTACCAAGAAAACACCACAAACATATAAATTAATAACAAGTGACTCCACAAAAGTTCCTGGTAAATTATATGATGCATTAATATCGTCTCCATATCTGGAGTACTGCTTTCCATTAGGAAACTTTACAAACCAAAAAAATAAGAAAGCCAAAATAAACAAAGTTATAATCAAGAGAGGAAATTAAGTATATACAGAGAGGGTGTCTATTTAGATAAAAAGTGGAATGTAGCTGTGAATTGCAAGATGCTTGTTCCGTGACAAATAAGAAAATAAATGGAAAAGATACAGCATAGTCACCACATGAAAAAACAGTACTGAATTAATAATGCACCTTACCAGTCTTAGAGTCAAAAGTTTGGCAGGAGAAAAAATCAGAGGTCAATTTGTTTCCTCTTAAGGTTTTGCTGAAATCACAGAGAAGCATTATGATGTCTCTTACTTGATATAACAACATACAGTCCTTTAAAGTTTCTTTAAAGTATTAAATATTTTTAAATGCAAGATTTGTTCATCTCTGCTTTCTAGAAGGATATTTTTCCTTGACTGTCAAATCAAAATACACTGTCATTATACACCTGAACATTTTAAAAGTGATTTTAAGAATGTCCCTCTGTCCCTCACCTCTGTTGCGACATCATAAATTTCAAGCACGGAATTCATTTTTGTGCTGTATAGTAAGGATTTTTCAAATATCCAAGAGGGGTAGGAAAAGGATTATGCATCATGACAGTAGTCTGGCAGGACGATGTAATGCAAAAAAATATGGGGAACCCTGCTGTACCATAGATCAGGATATGCTGGGAAAAGGCATGGTGCTGTGGGTCTGTGGTGCACGCTACAGGACATTAACAATAAATTCAGCACTTCTATGATGCATGTTAAAAATGTCTGAAAATCATATTCATTCTTCTGCAAGCAGATAAAAGTTTTTCAACCTTGCACTTAAATAGACTGAATTATGGAACTAAACAAATAAATTAAATCACTATTATGTATTTACAAGCATAGATGTTCAGGATTTTAGACATTCTCTTCCTTCCAGCACAGAATAATTTTTGATGAGGAGGTAAAAGGCTTTCCCTGTACAGTAATACTCTAAAGCAGCATTTAAACTGGAATTTGTTTTCCCACATTTATTTCAGAAGCAGCACTTTATTGTCTAGATACTTCATCACCTTTTTGCTTTTAAGGCTTTTGCAGTAGCATGTATAGGAAATTTTATGTGATGTGATGTTTTGTGAAATGTGTGGGTTAATTTTACTAATTAAAATATCCTTTTCATTTCTCTTATTTTCGTTGGGAAATCATTAAGTATTCTCTGTTATTGGAGGCATCTTCAGAGAGGTGTATTGGTAGAAGTTGTGATAACAGCTTTTTGCCATAGAGAATAAAGAGTGCTTTGAGTCCAAAAAATGCATTCTACTGGTCTTACATATGCAGTGTGCATTGATATTTCCTTCTACATAATAAATATGATGATTAGAAATTTGATTTAGGTTTGTGCCTGATTTCATTGTAATAGAAGATACATTAATTCTAATAGGAAAACATATTGTTGTAAAATATGGCACTGATAACTCAAAAGAAAGTTGCTAATGTCATGAACAGTGCTGAAGGAAACAACATTGCTACTGAACTCTGGAAATTTACCTTGGGTTTTGTCATCATAGAATGGTTTGGGTTGTAAGGGATCTTAGGCATCCTCTTGTTCAAACCCCCGCACCCTGGGCAGGGACACCTTCTGCTAGACCAGGTTACTCAGACACCCATCCAACTTGACCTTGAACACTGCCAGGGAAGGGGCAGCCACAGACTCTCTGGGCCACCTGTTCCAGTTCCTTACCACCCTCACAGCAAGGAATTTCTTCCTGACATAATTTAAGGCTGTTCCCCCTTATGCTGTCACTGCATGTCCTTGTAATACTCTCCAACTTTCTTGTAGGCTCCCTTAGGGTACTAGGAGGTGCTATGGTCTTCCCAGAGCCTTCTCTTCTCCAAGCTGGACAGCCCCAACTGTCTCAAGCCTGTCTTCATAGCGGAGGTGCTCCAGCCCTCTGAGCCTCTTGGTGGCCTTCTATGGACTTGCTCTGGCAGGGCCATGTCACTTATATATTGGGGACCCCAGAGTTGGATGCAGTGCTCCAGGTGGGTCTCAACAGCAGAGCAGAGGCAGAATCCCGTCCTTCCCCTGTAGCCCACACTACTCTGGATGCAACCCAGCATGTGTTTGACTCTCTGGGCTCAGAGCTCACGTTGACAGCTCATATCCAGCTTTTCATCCACCAGCACCCGCAAGTCCTTCCTGTGTGTGTGCTTGGGATTGCCCTGACACAAGGACCTTGCATTTGGCCTTGTTGAACCTGGTGAGGTTTGCTTGGGCTCTCTCTCAAGTTATACTTCACTGGAGTTTAACAGTTGATAGACAACTCTGCTTCATAAGTGGCTAGCTATACTCTCTTATTTTTGTAATTACTGATTAAGTAGGCATTGTCATTCATGATTAGGAAAAAAATGTAGTCTGAGTCCCCTACATCATTTCCAAAAGGAACTATGCTCTTTGTACTACAGAGAGAATTGTCGCTTTAGAGACATGTAGTGTGAATCTTTCCAGTTTTCTCAAATTCCTCAAATTATTATCTCAAATTTTTTTCCAGGTAGGATTTGTGTGTATCATGGATTATATTCACGTTTTGTGTTACTCAACTTTCATTTAATAGTAGAAACCTTTTTTTTTCATTATGTGTTAATAGGCAATGAGATCTCTCTAAGTAAATTACTTAAAAGAGGTGGACAAACTTACTGGAAATGTTATGGGAGTGACTGCCTGCTTACATCTTTCTAAGATCACTTGTCTCACATAATATTCTGGACATTGAAATAGCATTTTTATTAGAGTTTTTGCCTGATTTATGAAGGCCATATACCAAAATTGCCCTCTGAGCTTAGAAACTTGGAATCAACTCAACAGCTTTGGCCTTCCCTGTCCTTTTTACATCTCGCTGTGAAATTTCTGCTGAGAAGTGATTCTGAAGGGCTTCCATTTTCCCAAGAGGAACTAGAGGTCTAGTAAAGGCATTTCTAAGAACCAGTATCTTAAAGGTGGGTTGGTTGCTTGCTGGCTTGCTTGGTAGATTTATTTGGGGCTTTTTTTGTTTGTTTTTTTGTTAACTTGGAATGGAATTTTCAACATCAATCATTCAAACTCTGGATAATATACTGTCAAATTTTGTGTGCTAATTAGCAATAATTCCCTTGGGAGATGGTACTGGCTTGCAAAGTCATGCTGGAAAACTGCATTAAATTGAGAGAAATCAGATGGTGGTTGTGTCAACCATGTGTTTTCTGTTGCGAAGGCTATGACTGTTGCTTTGAAACCTGCAAAAGAAGTTTCAGGTGGGTCAGATCAGATGTGAAGGGAATTAGGAGCAATTGAGCAATTTGCCAAAATGTTTTGTTCCTTCAAGGCTTGGGAAGCAAACATTTTGTTTGTGAGTCTGTGTGCTGAGTGTGAATAACGGTTAATTCATCAGTTGAAAGATATTGCATTTGGTAATTTAAGAGAAGGGTTGCTTCTCTCAAGCAAGAAAGCTTTCTCTTAAGGAGAAATCTAAACTACAGCTATGCTCTGATTGGACAAATAGAAGAGTTGGATACTTGGATGTGTTTCTCTTTCAACTTCTTCATCTGGTTGTGGAAAGCTTGTTTAACTAAAGTTCTTCATATTTGTCAAAGGAAGTCTAGGAAGCCTGTGGCTCATATTGAAAAGCACTTAGAGCTGAAAGCTGAGTCTTCTACAGTCCCATGGATCTGTGAATTGAGAAGAATAGAAAAAACTTCATTGCATCCACTAATCATGTAGGAAAAAAGTCTCTGTCATTATAGGTATTTCTAATTTTGTTTAAAAAGACCCTTCCTATTGGAGATGTTGAGATACTCATTTCTTTTTGCAAGATGCTTTTGGAAAGCCTCTGATGGTTTGTGTTTGGTTTGGTTTTGTATTTGTTATTCTTATTTACAGTAAAAGGGATTTAAAACAAAATTGATGATTTACTGTACATGCTAGCTGTCTTCAAGCAACTAACTTACTTTCTGCATTCCATCAAAGTAATGCATGAGTAGAATTAAAAGCCAAAAGTAAAAACTACAATATGGAATAGCTTTGGAAAATAAACTTTAGTGTAGACTTAATTCTTTGCATAATTTGGTGCAATTTCTCGATTACTGATGCCCTTCTATCTCGTAATGACCTTTTCTAGCTATATATACTTTTGGTGTATGGTTATGTGGTTAATCGTAACTTACGTGGTCTGAAGATAGAGGCTAATGTGAACTTCAGGAGAAGTTTTTGTTTCGTTGCGGTCACTGTCAAGATAAGAAATGTTACTTTCCTTGGGGCCTTTGTAATCTAAAACTTGCTCTTAAAATTTACGTGGATAAAATGTCTACTAGAGTAGGAGTTCAAAAAGAGGGTATTCTGCAGTCACTAAAAATACTAATTTTGCTAATATAATGTTTCTCTATGGATTTTTTTATGCTATGACTTTGTGAATAGGGAGCCTTAAATTTTGCAAATTTTTTTTTCCTAAATCTAATAAAGTATGCTGTCTCAGTGGTTGAATTGTCTTTGGATTTATTTTTTTATATAGCAAATGAGGTATTTCTGTGTCAGCTTTAATAAAGATTACAGCCAAAGAAAATGAAAGTGCATATTCAATTTGAGTCCATGGATTTTTTTTTTAATTGGGAGGGTTTATCTCTCCCCCCTCTCCAATTTTCTGGACATCATGGTGTCCCTGCTTGAGTGGGAGATGAAATAAGATATCCTCCAGAGGTCACTTCCTTCAGCATTCTGTGGTTTTTTGGGGAAAAATGTAAGATAACTATTCCTGGATGCATAAACAGAGTAGTAGTTCTCTATTCCTTCCTTCTCCTTCGAAGGGTAAGGAGTGGGGGAGAATAAAGAAGGTAAAACAAATGTGTGCTCAATGTCTTTGATGCTTGTTATGAACTGTTTACCTCTTTGGTACTGAAAGGCATTGTTCAGCTGCTGAGGTGATGGCAGTTTGCAGTCCTGTCAACTTTAAAGTGACTTTTTTCTGCTGTTCTTTGTGTTGCATATTGAAAAGGAGACCTTTAGAGAAATATCTGCACGGGCAGACTGTTTTTTATGCAGTAATGGGATTAATCGTGGACAGAGATAAATGATAAGCATTTGGAGTGGGAGAAAGACAGGTCAGGGAACAGTAAGTTTGTGTATTGTGCCGTCAGTTAGCTAGATGCTGTTTTCAAGTGTTCATAAATGTTTTGGGAAGTGTATCTGTCTTACTTTTTAGTTATTTGTGCTGCTCTCTGCATCAGCAGAAGCCAAATTCCCTAACAGAATAGGAATCCCAGTTTGAGTTACTGCTTCGATTTGTTTCAACTCATTTTTCCATCTGCCTCCTTGGTCTCTATAAGTGTGCAGCCATGCCTGCGCATCCACCTATCTTAGCAACTGAGCTGCAGCTCTGTAGTTCTGTGACTCAGCCTTATTCTTGGGAATTCTGTAAAACAGATGATGAAACATAGACCTAAAGGAACAGAACAAAACCACACTAGAGTACAAAGACATTAAATTTAAAAACATCTATTTTGGATGTGGGAAAAAGGTCAGCGAAAGATAACTTGCTTGGTTGGTAATCACATTAGTTTAATGGACTGTTCAGAAAGTTCTTTGGCCTTGTCTCTTCCAGCCTTGTACATTGTGGAATTGTTGTGAAATGAGGAGGTAGCCATCACAGACGGGCCATGTTCTGTGTTTTTCAAAGAAGTCTGCAAATAAAGTGAAATTTTTTGCATCGTTCCTCAATTCTCAACTCTTCATGTCGCAGTTGATGATCTGCTCTGCTCTTTAAAGTGAAAATAAAATCTACTAGATTGACAACAGTTCAGTATTGAAATGTCATAGCTAATCTTCTGTTTTCTAGGTTCTACACACCTTTATTGTGGTTGATAAGTTTGTACCAGAAGTTCTGATATGAAATTTACAACGTGTAACTTAAATTTGTTCTTGTTTCTTGAAAAAACAAATGTGAAGCTAGTTCGTAGGTGTATTATTTGTGTTCAGCTGAACTATTTCAGAATGTATTACTTTGTTCAAATAATTAGAAAGAAAGCCATTACTCAATCTTTGTCTACCATGACAGTGCTTAAGATTTTTAATGCAAGTTAACAGGAGGAATTAATTTAAAGTGGTTTAGTTGAGCTGCATTAAACATTTGCGTTTATATTCTCTTTCAGAATTAGTAGCTTAAATTCAGTTTGTTTTATTTTAGTGTGAAATTAAGTTGTATTGAGTGAGCTCTACTCAAGTATGAAGAAAATTTCCAAACTGGTTTCAGTTAGTTAAGTTTGTTAAAGAAAAAAAAAAATCAGATGCATGTTTTAGGGAATTTCTATGAAAAGGAGATTTTCTTCAAAGTATTGTGCTTCACTGTACTTGTTTTATACTAACTGGGTCATGGCATTCCTATCCACATAAATAACTACCTTTTGTTTTGCTCTAAAATATTACTTCTACAAGTATGTTTTCACTCTTGGCAGCTATCCTGTGTTTCTTTGTATTGCTGCAGTACCCGGTGAAGGTGAACTGAGAAAGTTTAAAATGGACAGGCCACACATTAAAAATCCCTAAGCTTTTTTTGTGCATGATCAACATAATTTCGTCTAATTGTTCTTGATTGAATGTTTGTTTATGCTCTGACAGTGGTAAGTTTGAAAACTGTGGAAGCTGCAAAACTTAACCTTGATAGAAGTTGTGCGCTTGCTTTAGGCTGAGAGCAGCTTTGCAAAGTACTTGGGGCAATTCCTGTGTAGTTTTGGTTTGTAGATTTCTAGTATCTGCAGGCTGTCAAGAGTAAGATGTGGAAGATGGTCAGTAAGGTGAAAGTGACACCACTTCGGAGGAATTTTTTTTTTGGAAATACATCCCTCTTTTCAGTACAGTTTGTGAGCTTAAGAAACATCTGTTGTGGGTTTGCTGCAGCTGTAGGTGAACCAGCAGCAGCAGTTCAGAATTACATTCACAGTGGTGTAGGCACCACTGTGAATCCGTCCCCCAACTTACAAGGACCAAACACCAAAATAATATTTTTCCTAGCTGTTGAGAGATTCCAGATTGTTACTGTCTAGCCCAAATTGCTTATGGTAAGCTGGTCTTCATTTGAACTTAGTTGATTAACAGTTATTCCAGCACAATACATCTAGATGTTATGTGCACTGTACCTCAGGGTTTATTAATAACTTTTTTAATGTGGTTGAATTTTTTTTCCCAGCTCTATTCTCCATTTGTTTTCTGTGCTATGTCTTTGAGCTCATTGTGCTTCAGAAGTTTAGCTAACCAGAATGTGTGTGGAACTGGGAAAAAGGGCTATCTTGTCTAATTGGTGATACTGTTTTACAGGCTTATTTGTAACTTCTTTGTTTATAACGTTAATAGGAATTGTAACTAAATAGAATAGGAAGATAATTTTTTAAGTGCCATTAAGGAAAACGTCAGAGAATCGTGACACTGATTGTAGTCACAAAGTCATGGAGCTCTACAGTTTTAGCATTGCTAGGTTGGATGGTGTGTGTTCAAAAGGCTTATGTACTTCTCAATTTTAGAACATAAACATTAACTAAAATCAGCTATTAAACATATGAAAAGTTTAGTCTCTTGAAGTCTCTATACAGTTACTGTATCAGACACTAACGCTGCAACTGAACACTCTTGTGAATGCTCTTGTGTTCAAACTTTTGAAGCACTATGTTTTTGCAGGATTAGTAATCTTAATTAAAATGTTAAATTCCATGGATTATTTCGGGGTTTTGTCTCTTAAATGTCAGCATACTTTCCTTTAGAGAGTATATCTGCCTGTATGCTGCATAAACAATGTATAATACCTTGTGTATTATTTATGTGTAAAATGAACCAAACAGAAAAAATTTTCAGTATTGAATTCTATAAAATTACAAAAATAATTACATTGCCGTAATTGTACAAATGTGTACAGCAGGACAGTATGACTGAAACTCTTTGTGTTTCTACACCAGTCACTAAAATCACTGATTAATTTAATAATTTTCTACCTATTGATCATTGGTCACCTCTTTATCTGTAAGTCCCTCAGCCTAATAATTTTGGAAAGCATCAGCAAATTTCAGTTATCATTTACAAGGCTGAAAGTCTCAAGGCAGTTTAGTTTGTGAAAAATTGTTGTTGAATAGAGGAGATTCTTGTATTCCCATTGAGAAAGAGGCTGCAGCGTATGCTGTCTGTCTTTATCCAGCAGCTGAGACGTGTGGGAGTGGATTTGATCTGAGAGAAGGAAACTGGATATGTTACAGAGGGCTAGTTGAGAGCCTGTGTGTGAAGGAATTGCTTCATTGTGTTGAGAGGATGAGGGGAAGTAATACAGCAATTCAGAAGAGAAGCTTCTTAACTCCCTGCAGTGCTATATAGCATCTCTTGTATGTGGGAGACATTAAAGTTGGAAAACAGGCAACAAGATGAATATTAGGACAAACGAGATAACATGTCACTGGTCAATACTAATTCCAACGTGAGGGGGCAGTGATGTGTTTTTGCAATGCAGCTCACTAAATCTGTTTGTATAGAATTTTACATTGGTGTTTATTGTGGATTACTAAAGAAATGGTATACTGATGCATCTGTTTTCTTGGTGTGTATGGAAGAAGTTTGGAGGGATTTTAATTAATTTTCAAAGTCAAAAAAGAGGCAAAAATTGTGTGTCATAAAGACTTGTGTAAAATCAGCTGCTGCCTCAAGAGGTTAATTTCCTACCAGTTTTATTTTGTAAAGGTTATGAAGTATCTGAGAGAGTTCAAGAGCAGAAATGCAAGGTTAAAAATTGGAAGAGACTACTGTATTAAGTACGTTTTGCTTCAGTGTTTAATCACTAGGCTTTTAGTCTGGTTAGGTTCCAGCCTAATAAAAGATCTTTAAAATACAAATAAAAATCAGTACACAACTGTGTTTAGGAAAGGGCAGCCCTACTAACAGCTAACATGAGGCATTCCAGAAAGTTGAGAAAAAACAAGCTGCTGCTTCCTCCCTAATACCTGTCACGACTATTTTATTAATGAAGATGGGTATTGCAACCTAAAGTATTCTCCATTTGACAGACCTGACTTAAATGAACTCTGATTTGCTTTTGCTCTTCTGTACATCCCTTAGCTATTTTCTTCCAATTAAATGAACTGTATCTAATATCAGCCACTGCCTATGTGCCTGAGCATATAGTAAAGCAAAAAGAGCTTTACTTTCTTCGTTGGAGTAAAAATTGTGTGTGAAATATGTACTGCAGATGAGAAATAAACTTTTGAGCTACTGAGGTAGGTTAGTGTTCTCCCTTTGTTTCTCAGTGGTGGCTAGTGTTGTGACTGCTCCACTTCACAAGGTTTGCACAGTCCCACTTCTCAAGCCTGTCCAGGTTCTTTTGGATGACACCGCTTCCCTCCAGCGTGGCACTGCATCACACAGCTCAGTCGTCGGCAAACTTGCCATGGGTGCACTCAGTCCCACTGTCCTACAGATCAGGGAAGCTGCGTAATACCTACAGGCATTTGTTCTCTGCAAATGGATGGGTCTGAATTTGAGCATCGTCTGATTGTGTCCACTCCCTTTCTCTCTTCCCCCAGGGGGAGTTACTACAGGTTACTACGAGCATGACTAATGCTTACCCTGGTAGAAATATGTGTGCTCCTGCATTAGGGGGTGTCTTTCACTGAATCCACGGACCAGTCTCATCCTGTCTGTGCTTCTACTGCTTGTACTTTGATTTCTCTTTTTGTGTACTGTGGTGTCACTGCACTAGTGTCGCATGGGCAGGAGAGACATCAGTGTCATTGTTTATCAAATTAGAGCAGCAGAGACCAAAGAAATGTGGTAGTAGTTACAGATTAAGAAGATGGCTGCTTTATTTTTTTTTCTCTTAAGATTGCTTTATACTGATAAGCAACTTAAAATTGTACAGGATAGTACTTTTCACTAAGGTTTTTTTCTTACAATTTTTGTAGTTTGTGATGATTTGAGCACCTACTATAGAAAAACACATTATGCTAATACTGGTTTAGTAGTTGTACTAGGTAATCCTTGTCTCAAACTTCTTCATTTTTTACTTGTTTTGTCAGCATCACTGTTTCTGCTGCCTGATCACTTTATGAATGAAACATACAGCTTTCACTAGTACGCACACAACACACACACACACACACACACACATACACACACACACAGACATACACACACACACACGCACACATTCTCCTGTGCTTGCGTCCCCCCTTTTCATTACTTCCACCTACATGCTGCAGCCACCTCTTTGGCTGTCAACTTAAATAAATATACAGCAGCTTCATGTTTTCTTGTGTTACTATTTTAACCTTAGACAGCTGCATCAGGCAGCTGATTAATTAATGTTCACTCTTAATTTCCAATACTGACTTTTTCTGAGATGAAATTAGCTTTAAATGCTTTGTATTGTAAATATGTATGCTTGACCCATCCGAGATACTTAAGTATTAGATTATGGTTTTTCAACTATATCTCCTTCTTTAGTATGTTTTTTGAAGTATTTTTGAAAGCATTTAGTTCTGGAAACTTATTGTCATTGTATAAAACTGTAGCTCTGCAATAGAAACCAGAAATCTGCCCTCTTGTGGATAAATCTGTAGGATATGTGTGACCTCAGTCACAGTATCTTACCTGAACGAGAGCTAAAGGATATTGATTCTCTTTGTGATTCTCATTCCTTAAGAAATTTTTTTAAGGATAGTTTATAGACTGATAGATAGCAGAGATTCATGTACTAACGAACAAGAAAAGTAGTTTTGTTGCAAAATGTAGAAGTTTAAAACTGACTATGAGACAAAGATTTGCAAATTTGTGATTTCAGATACGTTGACTTAAAAGAAAAGAAAATGTCCATTCTTCATCTAAATTATGAATTAGCTAATACATGGTTTTACTGGTTTAATTTGCTTATGCAGCTGAAGAAATCAAGATCATGGTGCTGTGGTTATAACTATATGATGTTACTCAACATACAGGAAACTGAAACTGCTTTTTAAAGTACTTTCATGCTAAATAAAGATTTCATAATCTAAGTGAAATAAAACAAGGCTATTTAAAGTACTCTACTGAATAGAATGTATTTTAGAAAGAGAAGTTGGATATCTAATATCATAGCTTTTCTTTAAAATTTAATTTTAATCCACCTTTTTACTTCTTGGAAAAATATCAGGTCACTTATATATAATACATTGTTTTAAATCCAAAGATATAATAAGTTAAAGAATACTCCGGTGAATGAGAAATGAAACATTTAAATGTACATAGGAAACTGCCCAGTTCTGAGATTGTGCTCTGCTGTGATGGTGCTCTATCTGTGCTCTGCTACTGAAACTTTCTCTATTACTGCATAAACAGATTTTTCCTTTTGTTTTGTTTTTTACTCTCCTCGTGCATGCACGTGGCAAAGCTGGGGAAACCTGGTATTTTTGTTAGAGACAAGGCAGTTTCTCAACCAAAAGGAATGTTTCATAAGTGCAGAGCTTGTACCTTTATATGATAACCAGTGGTCAGAATCCTCTCATCATTTAATTAATAATTAAATGCTGCAATATCTGAAAAAAATACAATTGAAATTTGTTTTTATTTCTTATTTTATTTTTACTGGGTAATTTTTTTGTTTGCTTGGGTTGTTGTTATTTTTTTCCTTTTATGCTTGTAGTTTCTCTTTGCTGGATGTCAATGTCTGTACTTCAATTGTTCCCAACTTACTTTCATCCTCTTTTCCTCCCTAACTTTGCCTTTACAGTAAAGGGCAATATAGATAATATACAAAAAAAAAAAAAAAAGGAAAAAGGATAACTTACAAAAATAACACTTTAAATTTGTACTTATTAACCATAGCCTAAACTTTTAAAATATTACTTTCCTTGCTTGGCTTTTCTATATTAGTGTATATGATAATGATAACTTTTTCATGTGTTATTCTTTAGATATGCTGCCATTTCACTTTCCTTTCACTGAGAGGTTATTTGTGTTGCTTCCCTTGTACACTGCAGTTCCTTCCTCCATGAAATGTCTTTTATAGTATCCGTCCATTCTTATAAAGAAACAAGAGCACAAATACCTATGTACTGAATATACAAGATCACATATATTTATATAGACTGGTTTTCTTGTACTCTGTCTGAATTGCTACGCTACAGTCTAAGGTATTGGTTAAAAACCTTCCAGTGCAGATCTTTGATTTCCTTCATTCAGCTAATATAACTAACAGTTTCATTTTTTTCAGTTAAGGGATAAAATATTACACTATTGTTAACAATTACTGAACAAGCCTGGCAATGGAAATTTTTAGATATTGAAAATTATTATTCTTCTTGACTAATAGTGAGCTGCTACAAGAGTACTTTTAGCTCTTCTTACATTTGGGAATGGAGGTAAGGGAGAAAACCCCAACAAAACCTGTGTGACAGTCAAGCTATTGTTACATGCTGTACTGGATGTTTTGTATGGAACAACCTGTACTGTTTTGAGCTGTCAGTCTTTATTCCCCTAACTGCTTGAGATTTTAAAACTTTAAATGAGTGAGTTTATTGATGTTCTCAGTAGCATCAAATTTGAGTTGTAGTTTCACTGGATCTCAGTCTGTGCTTCTGGAATTGAATCCCACCTTGTTTGCCAATTTTATAACAGATGCAATTTTGCCCACAACACAACAGATGTAGTATTTGGACCCAGATATTACTATGTGGCTTCTTCATACTGTGTTTGTTTTGTAAACTAATCTCATCACTTAATCCCATCAGTCTCTCTTTCTCTCATTCGCTCTCATCTGTTTATTCATTTCATTATGCTTACAAAAACTTCGTAATGTCAGAGGTGGACTTCTTGAATTGCCATGCTTACCCCCCAGCTGGTGCAGACAACCACATCCTTTCCCTTCTGTCACATCTGTACAATCTGGCTTTGGAGTAGTGGTGTTGCTTATCTCTACTAACGTAAGGCTGTTCGAGAAATTGACAGTTCTGATGGTGAAAAACTCTGTTCTGGTTTTCTTTTTGCTTGCATTTATGTGCTCATTTATTGTTGTGTTAGCGTTGGCTTTCTTCCTTTGTAACCTTCTTTGTCCGCCTTAGAGAGAGCAACCGCATCCCCTCTTGACCTTTGTTTTGTTAGTTAAACAAACCAACCCCTTTTACTCTTCTCTTACAAAGAAGGTTTACTTTTCCCCTGCTCACTGCACTTGCTCCACTCTTAGGTCTGGACCTCGCCAGATTCAAGTTTCTTATCGTGTATCTGTGGAGAATGTTTCTAATTTTAAGTGTCTGGTTTTGGAGGAATTTTTCCTGTAAAATGTCTACATAATTTTGTTTATTGCGGCAGTATTACTTGAATTAGGAATGAACTTGAATTAGGAGTGACAGCTTCTGTGTTAACAGCTTTCTCACATGATGAGGAAGTGAAAGTGAATAGACTTTTTTTCTTCTATTTCATTGTTTCTGTGCTACATAAAAAAAATTCTGATAATACCATCTAGTGACATGGCCTTTCCTTTGATGCAGTTTCAGTCAGGAGAAGTCATCAGACATGACATTTTTATAGTAGATGCAGTTTATGTGTGAAAGGTGTTCTTTAGTTTCTAGACTTTCAGTGAAAACTTGGATTTTAGAAGTGTTATCTCCTGTGGCTTTGTTGCTGCGGACTTATTATGGGACTTTTTTGGAGTACTTTCTTAGATTTTTAAAATTTCTTTTTAAGAATTGCTTATTTGTGGAACAAGGCAACCACTGAAATTCTGCATATATTTGTATTCATTCAGGGTAAAAAACCCTTGGGTATCGAGTAGTAGTGGAAACTGCTCTGAGGAAAGTTTTCTCCTGGATTAAAAAAACTCCCAAAACACAGCAATCCATGTAGAGTAAAATGTGTGTAGTCTGTAGCATTTTCTTTACTGACTAGATTTCTGTATCTGCAAGGTACTATAATTTTTAAAAAGTAATTTAGGTCAGAATGAGGCTGTGGCAGGTGCAGCAAAGGAAGTTAACCTCACTGTCAGTTCTGTTTAACCTCAGTGTTAGTATTTTTTTCGAAGAACATTCAGATAGGGAAACTTTGAAAAGGTAATTTCACTGGCTGATGAAAACTTTGAGCACAGAAAGACTTATGACATTTGTTTTCCATGTCTTGGAGTCTGTGTTTATAAGCAGTGGTGCTCTACATTTTGCTATGTATTGCCGTATGTTGCCATGTTGGTGTGGCATAAGAGAGAATGTTACTAAGAAACATTACTAAGGAAATCATAAGGATCTCTTGATTTGTATGCGTTTATACATAATTCTCAAAAACTACAAGGATCTCATGGTTTGTATGTATTTTATACATAATTCTCAAAAATGCGGGCAAGTCTAAGTAAATAATGGTTTCAGCATTTCAGTAAATAAGAGAAATGCTTATGTAAGGATTCTTTACTATTTCCCAAACTGTCAACACAGGGGCCGGTCTACAACAGGTAACCACATATCAAATTCCTTTAATGTGTTCATAAAAATCATGTCAATTTCACTATATACTAGGAGATTGTACTGTGTGATTTTTGTAAATTTTTTATTGTTTGGAACTGCAATTTCTGGGGTTTTTTTTAGCATTGCAGGCTTCCTTACATTTGGAAATGTAATTATATAACTAGTAAATCCAAGTGAACTAATTTCTTTTTATGTAGTTGAATATGAAATGTGCTGTTTTACAGGAAATAAAGGAGCTAGCTCAGTGGTGGCAAAACATTATTTTTTCCCCGGGAGGAGTAATTAGAATTTCTGGTAGTAGTTTGACCAGAGTTATGTATTGAACAACTGTTGTCAAATCAATTTTGAAATAGCTTCTACTTTTATAATGTACTTAGATTTTGTATTTGTCAGTATGTTTGCTCCTTTATTTTTGAATCTGTAAATTACTCCTTTTAGTTTTGCTAGTCTCTTTATGAAAATGCCTCCTTCTGCAAAACTGGGAAGTGAACATAGCAGCTAATTATTTAAACTGGTTATGCATTAAATGCTATCACACTTCAACATGAACTAACAGAATTTTCGTTATCTTTTTTTGAGTATTGTATAACCTAATCAAACTTTTTTTTAAAATTGCCTTATCTTGCATCTTTTTTTGATGAAGGAGATGCTTCTGAGACCAGAAGGAAGCTTGCCTTTTAGTTGGCTAATGCTGCCTGTTACTGAAAATCTGCACTGTTCTGCGCACTCTTTTAAAAATTTATTTAGTATGCAGCTGAAGTTAATATAGGTCTGTTTCATTTATGTTAATGAATGTAAAATTTTTAAAAAGTAAACTGAGAGATTCTATTTGGTTTTGTTTCTGTTTTGTGTTTAGTGCTTGGGAAATGGGAAGTAATGATAGCTGGCACCTGAACTGAAATATCTGTGTAGGCACTACTCTCCCAGAACTTCAGGATGAATGGGGATATGCCTCATGTTCCCATCACTACTCTTGCAGGGATTGCTAGTCTAACAGACCGTAAGTACTTTTCTTTTTCTCATCTTTAGTATGCTGTTTTCTACCTCTTTGGTAAATACTTGCATTTTCAAAATTCTAAAAAGGTTTTTGTTCTGAAAGTTCTTACAGTAGAATTTGTTTAAAATCAGACTTGCCATTAAGTATGTTAGCTTTGTTATTGCTTAAATTGTCATAGTTGATCCAAAAAACCCATACGTATTTAAGCATAAAGTGAAATGCAGGTTAAAAAACCCTTAAGGGAACCTGAAACAAAATATTAGAAATCATTATTTGTTTGCAATATCATTTAGTGACATATCTGGGTACCACACAAATAAAGAAAAACATAAATATGATAAAGTACTTCTAAAACATGCATACCATCATCTTCACTGAGAAGACAGAGATACAGGATTAGACTGATGCGCAACTAATCAAGAGAGTTGTAGAATATACTGAATATCCTTGTAACCTAGTTCATTAATTTTGAACTAGTTAATAGGTGCAGAAAATGAGTGCTAGAATAAAAATAAGCAGCTGAACCTGAGTCTTTTTTCTTTGCTGTTCAGCTTGCAAAAGTATCTTGCGAGGTGTGTGTGCTGACTTAAAGTACACCAGGAAGACGAAATGAAAGGAAAGAAAAATAACTATTTACATTACAAGCTGATAGTGACACAAGACCAAATCATTGTAATGTGACCAAAAAATAATTTCTGGTGAAAACTAAGAGGAGATTTATTATTATGTAGTGAGGTCCTAGAACAACTATTGCAGTAAGAGCAGTTGGGACAAAGACATGTCTTGTTTATATAAAGTGTAAGAAAGATTTTGTAGCTCAATTGTCTGTCTGAGGATAATTGGACTCAGTGGCCTTAGGTTCTTCTTTTAAGCAGTTCTGTTGTTACACTGCTGAAAATTGGAGGCTTTCCAAGAAACACGGGAAGTATATATATCCAGCAATTGGATTTAATTGCTCACAGTAAAAAAGGCAGATGTATGAGGAAAAACCCCTTCATGTCCTTCTGGCATATTCTGAAGTGTTGAAGTGGAACATGCAGGTTATGTATTTAAAGGTGTATCTATGTATGACTACGTATGTCTAATATCAGACCATCAGGATGCAAATAGTAAGTTTCTAGCTATGGACAGTTTTCCAGAACTAAGCATTTGCAGGTGAGGTTACTTAACTGGTGGAAATCACCGATCAGACTCTGGTGCACGAGTTCCTTTAAACACTGAACTGTAATGGACAAGACCAGTTGTCCTGAAAACATGGATGATACGATGCCTGAAGGCAGTAGAGTAGGCTAGCTAAATTTATGCTACTTTAATCAGTATTTTGCTGATTTTGCTAACTTTTACAAGTTTCAGGCGCATTCAAGGTAATCTGATGCAAGTAATAACGCCAGCAATTTTAATATATTACACACATTTATTTGAATTACAATTTATTTCTAAGTACAGCAATGATATACATTATACGGGGTAAAAATGCTGGAATCACCCCACTTTTTAAATTTCAAAATATGAAAGAACAAAAAATATGTTTCGCTTAGATTGGGGTTTTTTTCTGAAGTTGTTTCTAACGGTTCAGCTAAAACCTTGATCTCAGGGATGTGATCAGCCTGGTAACTTGCAGTTAGAGTCAGCTTGTTTTCCTGAACCATCTGAGGTTCAGTGCTCTGAACCTAGCCTCTGAACCTTTACACTGTATCTAGCCTTTTGACCTCTCCTGGCTTAGCCTCCTCTGGTCTGTGTAGCTCTACAATTGTCTGGTCAAGCTTTCTTATATGTACGCTTCCTTGCTATGTCTGAAGACCTAAGAATGACCTAGGAAATTGAAGTGTGCTTATGATCTGATTGAAACAGTGTTTTCCCTAAATCTTTTAATGAGATTTGTGAGTAAGTTTTTCTGACTGAATTGACATTTCAATGAACATATCAACCAACAATACTAGGCCTGTCTTGAGAAGATGGTTTACGTAGGAATAAATACAAGAAAAGAAGAATAAACTGAGAATTTAATTAGTGGGTTTAATTGGTTGTAGGGTTGTTTGGGTTTTTAGGTGGTTGGTTTTTTTTTTGTTTTTCCTTAAAGACCTTAGAAAGTGGTAACACGGATTAAATATTCAGATTGGAGTAGGCAACTGAAATCCTCAATGTCCTTACAGTACTGCATGAAGCTACAGAAATTTTGCACTTCCTTTTTTTTAACCATGCTTTTGGGTCCAGGAGAGAGGTGCCATAACATAATAAAAGGCTTAATATTCTGGAATGTTTAGAGTCCAGTGTGGGTATGTGAGTGGGGATGTGTGTGTTTCTTTGTGTGAATTCCAGAATTAAAAAAAATGCAGCAGTGTTCCCTGTATTTTAATCTAATTGTCAGGTTTTCTTTCTTAATCTTGTGAGAGTAAGTGGGTGTCCACATTTGTATGTTTGTTTCTCATTAAATGATTCTTAAGTTCTTCCTGTTTTCTAATAACAGTTTTGAACCAGCTGCCTCTTCCATCACCTTTACCTGCTACCACAACAAAAAGCCTGCTTTTCAATGGACGGATAGCTGAAGAGGTGAACTGCCTTCTGGCTTGCAGGGATGAAAATCTGGTTTCACAGCTTGTCCACAGTCTCAATCAGGTGTCAACAGATCACATGTATGTATTTTGAGCTTCTACATCAGATCACTATCCTTACTCCTTGAAATCAAAATTAACTGGATTGAGAATGATATGTAAGAATATGAAAATTTAGAGTATGGAGGTTTTTCCTTAGGTTTGCTTAGCAAGTGGCTGCAATATAAGAGTCAAATGTTTCAAGGTAGACAACGTTAATAATTGTCCATCAACCCTTACACATAACTGTGGGGGTTATTTTACAGATCTGACACTTACTCCATTCTTGATAGGTAAGAGTGCAGACTTTGTGGTGTTGATTGCTCAATACTAATTTGCCTTCAATGTCAGTCACTAATACACCTAGACAAATTGCCCAAAAGAAAATTTTTGACACCTGTGTCAATTCTGATTGGGTATTGAACTTAAGTAGTTTGAGAATTGAGCCATCAAGTATGCTAATATATTCTATTTTTGTTTGTGGTTTTTTTTTTTGCTTCTCCCTGGTGTCCTTTGAATTGTTTTGTGTTGACAACCCTGTTGTTTCCTTACTTGTTTTGTTCAAATGGAAGTAGCTTTTAAAAGTCCTCAAAGCATACAAGAAGTAAGTGCACAGATGCATTTATAGAAAATCCATTGCATGTCTTTATGGTTCAGAGGGAATCCTGTGATCTCAAAGATATACCAATTTCCCCTTTTCAAAATAAAAGATTTTCAAAGCATTGGGTTGAAACCTGAATGTTATACTTTCACACATATGTTATTTTCACTCCTACAGTAATATGCTCTTGATGTTATGCACAAGCATTCCTTTATAGAGAAGATCGTGATATAAAAATTGGCCTAAGAAACTTCTTATGATAGTCTTAAACTGACAGCCACATATATATAAGACCATAGTGACAGAAAATGACTGTGAGGACTTCTAGGAAACATTTCTTCTGCCATTTCTTAAGGAAGAGAGTGAAAAAAAATAGAGGCAGGAAGCAGTGCTTTGCAGACTTGATTTTTCCTCTATTTTAACAGTAAATTGTCTTCTTTCATTTTGGTTTTGGTTATTTTTTTGTTTTTTTTGGTTTTGGTTTTTTCTTTACTTGACTCATAGTTTCTTATAATTTGAAAATGCATTTGCCTCTTTATTTGCTTACTTCCACAATTCCAGAGAGTTGAAAGATAACCTTGGCAGTGATGATCCAGAAGGAGATATACCAGTCTTGCTGCAGGCTGTCCTGGCAAGGAATCCTAATGTTTTCAGGGAGAAAAGCATGCAAAACAGATATGGAGTACAAAGCGGTAAGGAGTTTTGATTATCTATTGATTAATTTTATATTGTTCTGTAAATCTAGGGGACTGTTACTAACCACAAATATGTATTGGAGCACAACTGTTGTATTTATGCCTTGCCTTGTGTTTGATAGTGATTTAGAGCTATGCACCTTAACGTCTTCTAAGAGCAATTGTATAGTAAAAAGAAGGAGAATAAAAGCTACCAGGTATTTTTCTAAAAAATGTTTCATTTCACCTCAAAGTTTTATCTCTAGAATAAGTAATTGGATTTTATTTTGAAACAATTTTATTTTGAATTTTTATGTCTAGGTTCGTATGTTTGTCTTGGTAAATAGTTGAAGTTGAAAACATATCTGTTGATCTTAATGAAAATCTGTATTATTGTAGTGCATCATTGCAGTGAGAGTTCTTAACCGTTTTGGGGTAAGGAATAAGGTTGGTTGAATGAGGCATCCTTAACAGCTCCTTCCTGCCGTTCCTCATTGCTGTTGTCCACACAACAACTTGTGATGCCCTACAGCTCTAAGCTATTTATGCATTTTGGGAGATTAAAACCTTATGCATCTTTCCAAAAATGTCAATTATTTCAATATTTTTTTACATTTATACAAGTACTCAAGTGCACTTCTGCCTGTAAAAGAAAACATCTTCACAGGTGCACTTTTAATAAGAATATATGTCTAACTGAAAAATCACCTGTTGTTGAGCCATCCTAGCTTAAGCATGTATGATGCTGTAATACAGTTTAGTTGTACAAGAATTTTATGTAACCTTTGAGTTATGGTTTTATGAAGTGCATTCTTTGCCATTTGGTAGGAATGCTAAAATGGATTTATGCATATCACTTTTTTACAAGTGAGATTGGGAGCATATGTAAGGAATCTCATTCTTAGTGTTTCTACTGGGATGGTGTTTTCTCAGTACTGCGTAGTAATATGATAATACGACAACAATGTGAAAAAGTAAAAGAAGGTACTCTAGTGCTAATGGCCACAGACTAATTTCAAATCCATATTACACCCAGTGTTTGGGGCTTGTTTTTACTTCTTTCTCATTATATCATTATCACATATATAGTTATCTGTCTGGAAACTTTGGAAAACCTGGGGTTTTTTTGTTGTTGTTGTTGGGAGGTGTTTAATTTTGTTTTGGCTTTTTTTCTTTCCTTTTTTCTTTTACATTACCTTGACTGGGCCTTCCATGTCTTGGCCCTGCCATCCATAACAGAGATAGAGAAGTGAGATCTGTCCATCATAGATTAAGTAATTAGGGGATTTTTTAAAATTGCATTAGAAAATTAATTATATCTTTTCTTTTAACCCGGAGACTACCACGTCTGTGATTCAAAGCATGTTTTAAATTAGGGAGGAGAAAACATGTTTTTTTTGAGTCCTTAAAAAGGGCACTCTGTACTTTAAGTAGAAAATTGAAACTTTGTCTTTATAGTTCATGCTGATATGGTCACATTATGTCAACTTTCTGTACGGGAATGTTAAGGTTAGTTGTTTGGCTAACTAGTTGTTTGGAAGTATTGTACCTGGCTGTGTTGAGAGTGGCAGTGAGAGGTGAGGGGGCAGTGCACAGTGCTGGGTGCTCCTTCCAGCACAAAAATTCCCTTGGAATTCATGTTCACTTGCGTCAATGTGAGGCAACCACTAACCATTCAAACAAATTTTGTAGAAGTTGAGGAGTCCCCATCTGTTGCTCTGGACACTGAAATGTACTCTATATGGAGGTATGGAAGTATCTAACTTTATTCAGCACAACACAAGACTTTTCAGGGCCAGTATTAGTTCACTCAAGTACATGGAATGCAGCATTTACCACTGCCTGGGAAGTAGTTATGGTTAGTTCCTGCAAGATTATCACTGTCTCTGCTGAAGAAAGTGGAGGAGAAAAGAGAGTGACAGGGAAGGTTTATGAAACTAATTTTGCATGTGTGTTTATTGCAGTAATTGAAATTGGTGATAGCAACTGTAGGATTAACAAAAATCTTCCAACAATTTTATATTGGGGACTTTTTGTGTAACTGTCTAAAATACTTGTACTATTAATGAGCTTCTGCCTAAGGCTATAGATCACTTCCTGTGGCTTTCCAAGATACTCATGTGTGCTCATGAGTTCTGACACTTTTTCAGCTGTAAGACGTTAAATTCTGTCACTAAAACAACTTCAGATTCGTTTACATTCTTGTGTTTCTATGTCACTATGTCATGTAGTTGTTAGTATATTCTTTATTCCTGTACTGAAGAGACGAAAATAAAGATTCCTTTAAATTCCCCTTTATAACAACATGAGTCAGAATAGAATAAAATATTTCAGTTGGAAATCATGATCATCTAACCCAGCTGCCTGACAACTTCAGGGCTGACTGAAAGTTCAGTCATGTTGAGGGCATTGTCCAAATGCTTCCTAAATTAGTTAGTTTTAAGAGCATTGATACATGTGGATCGCCGGCTGGTTCAACACCTGAACTTCCAGCACACGACTGTGTTATCTACTAGCTGTGGGAGCCACAGTTGGGATATCAGTTCTGCTTTGCAATTGAAATATTTCAGCACTTTCTCTGATAACATTCCCTCTAAGCTTAGTGGAGGTGGAATAGAAAGCTTTTGTCTCTGGGTAGAAAGAGACCACTAAATATTTTTGGAGCAGTGAGAATATCTTGCAGCACTCAACCCAGGATGACTGATTGCTATACTTGTTCATATAACTGAGGATAAGTTTTCTGTGCTCTTCTGACTTGTGGATTTGCCAAATCTTCTGCATATTGGCACAACAAGTATTGTACACAGCAGCCTGGGTTGCAGAATATATGTCCTGGTTTAAAACATTTCTCTTTATTTTAACTTAGGAATCTCTAAGGAAGAGATGAAGAAACTACTGTTAATATTTGTAATTTAATTAACACAACTTTAGGGAACACTTTTTTATGTCATGATGTAAAATGGACATCATACATGGATTCAATAATTTCTAATTTTTTTAACAGTTGTGGGTAGATGATCTTAATGTCAGCAAATTTTAAAATTCATTAAAATTCATAATCTCATTGTATATAATAAATTTTGAAATGAGATACTTCATTGATTGAAAAGGAAATGGTTGTAAAGTAATGCTGTTATCTTCTTTTTAATAGGGATGATGATGTCACAGTTTAATATTTCTCAGAATTCCATGCGTGGTAGTCCTGCATCTTCCAATTATCAACAAACCACTATCTCACATAGCCCTTCCAGGTAATCCTTTCTTTTACGTGGGGTGGGAGGAGAGTGAACTATAAGTTCTTCCTATACTGACTGCCAGTTCTTGTTTGCAAGTATGTAAGTGGAAGGTGATCAGTGTCATGACAAATTTGGCATTTGTCTGACAGCAGGGTAAGTTTCTTCATACACAAAGAAACATCTGTCAGTGAACCCTGTATTCTAAGGATTCATTGTGGATTCTTCTCTCTCTTGCTCCATCCTGTAATTCGGGCAAACTTTCTTTCCTGCCTAAGAAGTCCCTCTGCCTCCTGCTCCCCTCTGGTTGTCTTCTGCTCATTTCAGAGGCTGACTGGTGGCAAGAGCATAGGACAGAATAGGCTGGTGTGTTACAGCTTGTCCCAGTACAGGTTTAGCAGAATGATGGAAAAGAAGATTTGTAAAAGTATAGAGTATTACTGTAACAGTTAACTCTTGCAGAAAGATAGGCCCTGTAGTTTGGCTGATCTTCCAGCAGAATCCTCATCAGATTTCTGTTTTTTTTAAGTTTTTGAGTGTTTGCAAATAGCATTTACCTATAATTTAGGTTTTTATTAATAAATTAAAGTACTCTGGACTAGAGGAGAGAGTTCTGCGTGTAGTTTCAACCCAGGTACTGGGCTTTAACAGGCCCCGTCTTCAGTTATTAGGTATCATTATTAAAATAAACGGATTTCAGGTTTCACTTCCAAGTTACTGTAACTGGCAAAGGAAATGTTTTTTTTCTTCACAAGAACCAATACACTTTTTAACTTTTACATCTAAAAGGGATATCCAAAAGGGTTGTTTGAGTTGTGAATATTACAATGAATAGTACAGGTTTTCTTGAAATCTTTGTAGAATCCTGATGTTAAGTACTTAGCTGTTTCTTTCTATGGAAGTTTACATTCATGGAGTTCCTGTTTAGAACTGAGGGTTGTGAAAGCTTGGAATATACTTTCTGGTGTATTTATTTGGTTATTTTAAATTTGAGGAGCTCATATAAGAATGTAAGAAATAACGTGCATGTATTATTGTCACAAGTCAAATGTTATTTTTATGGCTTCCTGTCTGTAGAATGAGTCTAAGATAAAGCCAGTGAAAGAGAAAGTTGTATTCAGCTTGGCTCAGGTCTTACCTAACTGCCTATAATATTCCTGTATCTTGACAGTGTAATTCTGTTAGATGGAGTTATTTGGAACCTTACTGGAAAGTAAAGAAAGAGTAAATGGCACCTTGTTAATCCTAGTGACCAAGCTGATTAAAACTTTTGCTGTCACTTTCATTCAAATTTCTGAGATTAACTTTTGGAAATCACAGATTTAATTTTCATATGTATTTGTGTCAGTGTTTCCTTTCCCTAGGTAGAGGTCTTATGAATGCTTTTTATTATCTTCTGACTCTTAAGTAACATTTCCAGTTGGGAAAGTATAGCTAACTTAAAATACCGCTTTTGAAGGAAGTTCTCAATTGTGTTGGGGCTCTTTTTATCTTAAAGAAATTTTCATGTTCTGAAGGTATAACTTCCAAAAGAAATAATGAATTTGTATATATTTGCTATTCCAAATTTTTAAAACTTTTTTTTTTTCAATTTTGTGTTCTTTTAGCCGGTTTGTGCCACCACAAACAAGCTCTGGTAACAGATTTTTGGCACAACAGAACAGTCCAGTGCCTAGTCCATATGCTCCTCAAAGCCCTGCAGGATACATGCCATATTCACATCCTCCAAGTTATACAGCTCATCCTCAAATGCAGCAAGGTAAGTCTGTGATGTTTATTTTATTCTCATATACCTTCATGTCAACTTTACTTTCATGGATTTCTAATTTCTTTTACGGAGTCACATGTTTAATGCACATCTTTAAGGCAGGTATATTTAAGCTTTGCTTTTTTGGTTGTGAAGAGTGGTGGTATCTGCTTAGTTTTAAAAAAATTAAATTGAAGAAGAAAAGGTAAAGCACATTCAAGTTGCAATGCTCACATATTTATGTCAAGTTTGCATTGTTGCTCTGTATGTGTGACAATAAAAAAAAATCTGAACTGCCCTAAAGTTGCATTTGTTAGCTGTGAGCGTCACTTACATGTACTAGAGAAAACCTCATTTCTGCCGATGAAAAGTTGTTTTCTTAATTTTAGATGAACTAAAGTTAAATTTAGGGATTCTTTAGCTTTACTGGCCCTTTTTAGTGTCAGATTAATTCTAAGTTGGCTAGAATTATGTTCAAGATATGCAGTAACTGGCAAAGACAACCTTCAGAACAAATAGATTTTTGTTCTTTCCTTGTCTAAAAAAAATCCTGAACACATGATCAGTATTAAGGTATCTAGGGCATTTCTTTGTTGATGAGCAGAATTCTATTGGATTCTTTTAAATAATTTTTTTCTTGAAATTTAACGTTGTGCTTAGAATATATATACAGCTGTTTTATATGTAATGTTATATGTCTCATGAATTCCTTTGAAGTTACTAAGGTAGTGAATTCAAGTTATATAGAAGTAAACAAAGTTTTATGTAATCAGTAAGGAAGATACTGACACTAATAAGAATAGATATGGGGAGAAATTTGGGTAATTTGTACATGGAATTAAGATTTTAAATAATTTTGGAAAATCTTAGGTAATGTATTTTTAGTCAAGGTATTTGTGGCAAGTTGGATTCTTGTTAAGATTCCAGAGCTCTTGCATCCAAAGTTTTAATATCCACGGTTAGGGTGTTTTCCCTGACTCTTTTCAAGTTAATGACTGTGTGACTGCATCAATACAGTTTCGTATTTTTTTATATTTCAGCTTCTGTATCCAGTCCCATTGTCACAGCTGGGATGAGGAATCTCCATGAAAATAAAGTTTCAAGTCAATTGTCTGGAAATTCAGCTAATCATCATGCTGATAATTCTAGACATGGCTCAAGTGAAGACTACCTACAGATGGTGCACAGACTCAGTAGTGATGTATGTTACCTAAATCAATTTATTATGATAAAGCAGGTATTTAGTATGATAAAGCAAGTATGTGTTGAACTGCCTTAGAAGTCAGATATTTTATGATGCTGTTGATGGATAAAACCACTGAAGATAGATTTCAATTTCAGATGTGTAGGCACATTTGAAAATGGACAGACTGAAAACACAGTACATCCTCATTCGCTGGTCTAATTCGAGAAATGCTAGGTGTAAAAAGTAGTAAATGTAAACTTGCACTTTTATACTTTTGTGCACTTTCTTAATGGTGCATACGTGTTACCTGTGTTTTATTTGTAGTTATAACTTTTAAAGCTGGTTTTAGAAGCTATGATGCAGAAAACAATTTGAAGAATTTTGATTAAAGTTTTGCATCTCTGAGAGAATAATAATTATAATGTTGCAGCCTCTTCTGCTTTGGAGAAGATCTTTATGAATGAGTATTTTAAGAATCATAAAACTCAAGAACTTAAATTATTTTTATTCATTTTAGGATTTTATTGCTTTAAAAAAGTTAATACGTCGTGTATCTCTGAAATACAAAATCAGCAAATACACGCTTAGAGGCTTACTACATATTCACTCAATTTAAGGACAATTTTTTTGTAAACTTGAGAGCATTCCTAGAATATAATTCATCATTTGGTGATGCTCCAAACTAAGAGAGTGTAAATGCATATTTCTGAAAATTTGTCAGCTGTGGTAGAAATTACATTACTACCCAAAATGTCATATTCTTAGTTAGTCTGTTTAGTTAATTTAGTAAAAGTTGGTTTTGCCTGTGTCTTTGACAATCGTGGTTCATGATCTTCTCCTGACTTAATAAAACATACCTGATAAGAAGTTACTAAGCTTATTTTTCAATATGGGGATCTTTTTGTGTTTTATTCCAAGTCAAAGAAAAGTCAGAAAATTCTTGGGAAAAAGAATATCAGTTCCATAATTTCCGTTCAGTAGCTAAATGAGTAACACAGTAGGATATCAGTTCAGGTTCACTTAAAATAGCATCATATACTTCTGATACGGAGTTCATTTTATTGTGCTGGTCTGAATATTAAACTCCTTTGCCCGTGAGAATTTCCTCAGAAGTCAACAACTCTTTTGGCAAGCACTCTTGCAAAAAATAAGTGTAATTAACACCACAGTGTAAGTTTAGGTTTATTGTGCTCTGAATGGAAAGAAAAAAATCTAATGTAGTTGTGTGATAAGTGCTGATAGGGGGTAAAACTGATGAAATCTGATTTCTTATGGATTTGTGTTCTTTGATTTGTAATCACCTTAAGTCTATAAACTTCAAATTCTTTCCTTTTTCCTTAGCAGTGTCATCTACCCCTTCACAAGGCATAGCCTTGAGGCAAGAAATGGCCCAGTCTATGGCTACACATGTAGAATTTGACTGTTTGGCCATTGTCAGAGGGGCTGTGTGATTGTCCATCTGTGCAGGCTGCTATCTCCTTGAAATACCAGTTAAACTTTCTATCTTACTGCTGAATGCTGATTTCTTTCATGTAGACGTGTAAAAACATAATTACAATTAAACCTTCTAACGTTCTATTAATTTAGTATGTATTGGTCAAAAGGTTAAGCAGTATTCATCAGACAGATAATTCGGCTTTTTTTTAAAAAAGGAAATAAAAGGCTATGTGAAAAAATTTCCTGTATCCGGATACCACAACAAGGGTCACATTAGAATGTTAAGTACTGAAACATCCAATTTAATTAGGAAACATGAAATAACTATATAACTTGTTTGGAGACTTCATTCATTTGTATGGCTGTACCTTTTGGAAGAATGCCATTTGGAATTTGTTTGTAATTATAGAAATGTTCTCTTCATAGATACAGAATTTGCTAGCTTTTCCTTTCCCCAGACATTCTCATGGATGCTATATAAAAAGCAGTAGTTGAAGTGGGAAATACCATTCTATTAGTTGAAGCTTAGTTAGGGCATTGTGTGACTGAGTAGGTGTGACCAGCAGAGGGCTTCACAAAAGCATTGGAAAAACCCATGTAAAACTCTGAATGGAGATTGGAATAGTGCATTTCATATTTTATGTAATGGTAGTGTGGGGATAAAAATACACATTTACATTGCTAAAAATAGATCATGGACATAATTACATTGCAATTAGTATTATATTATGGAAAAGTTTGTCAGAAATTATTAATTGCTTTAGAGCAGTTTGGGGAAGTGCTTCGTATTGCCATTGAGTTGTTTCCTGTTTAACTCTTACAAGCTAAAATCACTCTAGCTGTGTTTTACATGAGACTAACCCGACTGCTGTAATGGGACTGCTGGATATTCTATTCAGTCCTGGCATTTGTATGAGGATATAGATACAAAGTATTACTTTGTTGAAATGTAAGAGCAATATAGCATTTTAGATAATCTTTTTAGGGTAGATAATGTAAAACAGTGGAGTTTTAAAATTCTACATCTTATACTTTATTTCTTTCAAATGGTGGTGTCATTTGTGCATAAAGGTCATGCATCTGCTCTTCAGCTCTTTACTATGAGTATTTGCAACAAAAGCTTTTAAATTAAATCTTAGAATAAATCCAAAAGTGTTTGTCTAGCTAGAAAACATACAAAGAGATTTATTTTTGTGTGCCTGTTCTGGTTAAAGATTCTTCTTAGGTCTTATTGGAGCATTGCTTTTATTATAGTCTAATAGCAGTCTAAATTTCAACTATCTTAATGTGACTCTTTTTCTAGTATTTCTTGTATGCTTTTTTGCCCAATCCATTTTATCAATTTATGTACTAATTTCAGTTTTTATTTTACCAGATATTTATGTTCATATGTTAACTTTTTTTATCATTCTTACTTTAGGATGGCGATCCTTCAATAAGGAATGCTGCGTCTTTTTCCTTGAGGTCACCACAGTCAGTCTGCTCTCCAGCTGGAAGTGATGGAGCCCTTAAAGGTAGTCTAGCAGTCATATATATGTCAATTTATTTTCCCCAGTTTTAAAGAACAGAGAATTTAAAGAGATATTTAGTTTTTCCTCCTGACATCTATATTTAAATAGTACTAGAGACTATGTCATTATGTTTTGGATGCAAAATTATTTTGAGCCCTGATACAGAAAAAATTTCTGATGTTCTGAAAATTAACTAATCATCCTTCAAAATAAAGCACAAATTTATGGAGGACAGAAGGATTTAAAATCCTTTCCAATCTGAGAATTAAATTCTTTACAAGAATTCAGTTGCTTTTCGTAAGAAAAGTTTTAAAGGCAGCATTGCGAGTATTGAACCCTTAACCAGCTCAAAAGTGTTTTAATATGTAACACTTGTCTTAATTACAATCATCAAATTTTAACAGTATGAAAATAAATGTGCTCGATACACATAACATAAATGAAGCCTGAAAACCTTAGCTGTGGAGAGGTATAGGGTGAACTGCCTGTCAGTTGAGAGGAAACAGAAAAAAATCTGCTCAAAATAATTCTTTATACTAAAATCCACTTGGTAAGGTTGGGACATATTCTTGTTAATTTTCTTTTTCACTGATTGCACATTTACAGGGCAATAATTGGAAAATGAAAGTGTTTTCTTCTCTATAGACTTGAAACAAAAAATAAGTCTTACTGGGTGATCAGTTTAGGCAGATAAGAGAACAGAAACAGAAGATGGTGGAGATTACAGAAAAGGTGAAGACATTATGCAGCTTGGATAGGAGACATGTTTGTCAGGGGTGGACCTCAGGGCAGCCTTTCCATGCCTGTGAGGGAATCATCAGGAAGATCTGTCAGTCTTTTCATCTTTATGGAAGAAGGATGAAATACAAAGGACTTAAATTTAAATAGGAGATTCTAACTAGATCTAAGGAAAAACTTCTTCACTATCAGGGCGGGCAAGCAGTGGAAAAAGATCCCCATACAATCTGTGAGTTTTCTGTCCTTAGAGGTTTTCAGGATCAGGTTGGAGGAAACCTGACATAATGTGTCCCTGCCCTACACTGCTTTGAGCATGAGGATGAACTAAACATGTCCTGAGGTCCCTTCCTAATTGAATTATCCTATGGTTTGGGTGGCAAGTGAGAAGTATGTGTATAGAATGCCAGGAGCTTCAGTATTTCAGGAGATCTTGTTCTAAAGGACTTCCCCTAAGACTTGTGTAAATGTGGTTATTGTTCACTCCTTGTCAAGCTTATAGGTTTAACAAGGTTGTGGATCTAAGTTAACCTACTCAGATATGTGATTACCACCGAGTCAGAAAATATCTGAATTTTTTTTAAGTTGATGCTGTTTCAATTGGCTGTCTCAGAACCCAGTTTTGAAGTGATATCTTTTCAGATTATTTCTGAAAACAAACTTGATTGCATAGCTCAGATTGTAATGCTTCAGCAGTAGCATTAAAGTGCAAGAAGAGCTTTCTGATTTATTTATCTCTATGTTAACTACTTTTCCCTTTGATAAATTGCACGACTGAAATACTGCTCCTAGTGGTGTTACCATTTGGCCTCTTTAAGACATTAATGAACCCCGATTGAGAGAATTACTTCTTGATGCTCCATCTAGTATTTTAGAAATGTATGGAAGAGTTGTAAATAATTTCAGTGTCATTAAGAACATAGGATCCCCTACAGGGAATTTTTGGCCTGTGATTTGTAGTGAAAGTTGCGATAAATACAACAAACATTTATGCTGAGCTTTTTGTTACTCTCTTATTAGTCCCTGAAAGTTTGGTTGGCAGGCCACAAACCTAGATAAAGAAAAGGAGCAAAATACTTACCATTCGTCTACAAGGACAAAGAATGGCGTAAAATGTAACCAGTTGTAATTAGAGAGAGATTTCCAGAAGGTTCTTATAATGTCTGATCTTTCTTATATAACACAGAGGTTTGAGGCATTTACTGAGGGTTACAGGAGTTCTGGAGAAATGGAGATCGTGATTGCAGTCTTGAATTACCTGCACATTGAATGTAGCTGTCTGTTTGACAGAATCTGAATGAGGGAGAAGTTTTGTTTGCGAAGCAGGCAAATATTTGAGAGATGGCAAGACTTATATTTGTGTTTTGGGTGGTTATTGACTTATTAAGTGGAGTAAAATTTCACTCTTTGCTTTGTTTCTGCTTCACCAAAGGTGCAACAGTAGCAGAAGTTTAATCCCAAAAATTTTTTGGTTTTAGCTATGCAAACATCATAATGCCTCTGTTTCCATGCTGTCATCTGTTGCCGCATCTACTTTACAAAAACTCATTCTGCAAATAGAGTGTGGAGTATCATGGAGTGTTTTCCTGACCTCATAAAATATCCACTGGATTCCATTACTGAAGATTGATTACTTACCAGAATATTTTATCAATTTGTTCATCTTTTCTACTGCTATGGAACCTCACATTTTATTTTAATTCAAAATTTTTTCTCGTGGAAACTTCTAAAGAGTTGGATAAAGAAAAGCCTTCTACAATGTTATTAGTCTGTTGCTTTAAGAAGAGGCGTGTTCGTGTAATTTACACTCCTGCTTCCATACTGTTTCCTAAATACTTAGGAAAACGTCTGTAAGGACTAGCAACAACTCTTATGAAATTATGTGATTTTGCAGTCTTTTCCACAAATAGGTTGTATTCCCTCCAGAAATTGCTAATGAATATTTGATTATTTTCTGAAAAATTTGGGAAGATCGCATCTATTTTCTTGGCTTCACAGAACTTTTCCAGACAGATTGCACTACGCTTGGTCTCTGAATATAGAATAGATAGCAAGAAGAATTAATAATCTTCTCAAATCTATAGTGTAGACTTCAGTGCTCTCTCTCTTCAGTGCTACTTGTGAAGAAAAAGTTCTATCTTCCCTTCTCTCCTTCAAAAGAAAGGCAGAAGAAATTTATTCAAGGGTTTTTTCTTTTGATAGTGCCAAAATAAACATTTGTTCTTGTTTTTTGCTTCAAGACTTAATTTTTATGCAAGGAGGCTCTGAATACATCCATTCTGAGGTAGAACAGCCAAAGCTGAGTTTTTCATGAGGCATTTCAAACTCTTGGGAGAGTGGTGGGACTCTTCCCTGAAAACTGTTGGAAGAGGATATGAACCTAGAAACTTCTCAAATGTATGTTCTTTATCTGTCTTATATGCTATCCCTGTAATTTTGAATTTTAAATTATGCTCTTTGAAAATAAGGGTCGTTGTTGTTTGCTAATCAAAATAAGTAATGTTTTCTTTATAGCTAATGCAAAATTTGGAAAGCTTTCCAGAGGAAGATTCTAGGATTTTAGAAAAAGCTGCAGGAAAGGACTTGAGGTCTTGCCATCTTTTTGCACTCATGTTGGCTGAGCTGTAGCAGTACTGCTCTCAGTAACTTCCATATATTTTAAAATGTCAGTAACAGAGTTTCCTTGGCTTTGCCATAGGGGTTATTCAAATTCTTAGTGCTAGAAAACTCCTAATGCTTAACCTAAATCACTTTTGTTACAGTTAGTCATGATGCTTCTTGACTTTTTTCCAATGGGAAAAGAAAAACAGATCTCTTTTTTTTTATATTAGATATTTACATATCAAAGAACTTTATCATGTCTTGCACTAATCTAATCTACAAACTGAACGGCACAGTTTCTGTTACCTTTAAATAAGTCATCATTTGTGAACGTCCAATTTTCTCTGATGTTTTTAACTGACTTTTAATTGATCTACATATATCTTGATGTTCTACTGTCCCAAGACATAGATACATCTCTATTTGAAAATTTAGGATGGATAGTCAGGAAAATACTGGAGGCTACTTTGTGTGATACTACTGTTGTATATGTGAGTATAGCTGCTCTTTGCTGATAACTTGTGATTATATTGCAAGTTGTTTTAAACTGTCTACTGTCTTTCTATAGAGCTTGTCTATCTTCCTCTTACAGTTTGCAATTCACAGATAAATAAGAATTTTGTTCTTCTTGTCACTGAATTTATTTTGTTTCAGAAAGTTACTGAAAGTAGTCAAGAAAACATTTGATTCTATTTTTAAAAGCAGGGAGTGGCCTCTCAAAGACTTAAAACCAAAAGCAGTAATGATATGTAGATTAATAAAATGGTCGCTAATTCTGATACATGAGAAGGTATTAATAATAACAAATGTTAAATTATTATTCTTATGACAGTGCTCTGGAAAGCTGCACTTGTTCAATTCATTTTTGTTAAGAAAAAATGAATTTGTGTGAACATAGCTTCACCGTAGGGTTTACAATAATCAATGTATTTTTATCTGGATTACACTAGATTAACACTCTTCAGCTTGTTAGTGGAATTATTATGAGAAGCTATATAGAAAGCCATGCTAGAGTCCAAATATGGCACTCATCTCTTCAAGATTTGATGGTACTTACTCTTAACAAATTCCTTTTGGAATACCATTTCTTCATTATTTCAGTTCTTTCAGAAAAATTATTCTAGTTGTACTTGAATCATACAGACTATGTGTTATACTCTGGGTAGACCTTTACCATCCTTTTGAAGGGACTGGTTTTCCCTTTTTGAGTCTACTGGAGGCACAAATTCTCAAAGTGATTATTACCAATTTTGAGACTGGTTTAGCCAGAGTTCCAGGGTGAATTTGTCTGATCCCATTTTCATGAAAACTTTCCTTTTATGTGAAGGTGATAAATAAGATCATGTTAAGGAAAAAAAAAATACACACTTCATTTACGCATTTTAACTGCAGTCTCTTAAAATCTGTTGGCAATAGTGTGTTCCTCAGGTTCTGTAATCACAATGTTCCTAGCTTTTCCAACAGACAAATGTCATTGTGAATACAATATGAATGCTCTGGTTCTCTTCTCCTTCTCCAACTTCTGCCCTTAGGAACTTGTGTAATTCATATGTGAAATCTTAATAATTCACATGTAGCACGTACATATTTCTTAAATCCTCTCTTTTCAAAGGCTTTCCCAGTAAAATGTCTGGAATGTTGTGTCCAGGTTTATATGCCAGTTTGGTACCTATTTGAATCATGTTCCAGGAGTGTGGAAGATCACTTTCCTATGGATTTTAAAAAAGTGTCACATTTGAACATTCTTGAAGTTTCTCTCCAAAGTGCTGTGAATCAAGCATTAAACATTAGCCTTCATTTGGAAAAACTTCCAGCTTCCCCACCATGCTTAGGGAATGGTACTTCTGGAAAAATAGCGTGTAGGATGCCTGAAAGGCTTTTATCAATTTCTGGGAGCTTTTGCCTGCAAGGGAATTAAAGGAATATGAAGATACTCTTTCGTGTGACTCTTTGGAAGTTGTTGTTGTACAAGTGAAAAGATAACAACTTTTTTAATACTGAAAAATATGTGAGTCCTAACTTCCTGATAACCTTAGTAGTTGTTTTTTAACCGTGTGGATCACAACAGAGAGTGGTGTGACTTTGCTGCATCATCTTTGAAAGACAAGTGATGTGAAGAGGCTTAGAGATGATCGGAAGTAGTATCACAAATACTTAAAGAAGGTGTGAGTATTGTGGTGTGATTAGCAAGTACAGACAAGACCTAAGATGGAGATGTCAGTGATACATGCAGTCTTCTGGACAGAAGCTTCTTTGTTTGCTATCCAAGCTAGTGATACACAGTGAGCAAGTAGAGCCAGGGTAAACAGACCAGAAGTGGATTCAAAACTTTAGATTTTAAAGAAGGCTAAGTCTCTGTCAATGCAATTAAATTCTTTTTATAGTTGATTGCATTATATAGGATTTGATAAGATACCGGTCAAGAATCACAGAAAAAAAAGGTGTTTGCTACAGCAGTTTATTAAACTTCTTCCATACTCAGTGCCAGCTACCAGTAGGAACCAGTTGTAGAACTAAGAAATGTAGAGAACCAGCCCTAGGATTATCATGGGTGGTCAGAATGACTGTTGCTGAAAGACTAGAGAGGTATTGTTGATGGTTGTGTTTGTCCTCTGTAGAAACTTCATTTCCTATAATGGTACCTGCTTCTCAGCTATGTTCAGTGTTATCTGGTTGACTATCAATATTTGCTGTTTAGTAGCAATACAGTGACCTTCCTGAATCAGGGGAGAACTTCCTTCTATCTCAGAAGTTGTACATGTTCCTGCTATATAAAGACAGCACACACAAAGTTCTTTTAGTGATACTATCTATGGAAAAATCAACTACAGAAAGTCAGATTCATTTTTCTCCTGAATTACTGCCCAGCCCTAGATTTAGACTCAAAAATAAGAAATTTGGTTCATTCCTAAAGATAGTTTCTGAAGATTTATATGTTACTTACTGCATTGACAACATTTCGTAGAACAAACTTCGGTCTTGGAATCTCAACTGGTTCAGCAAACTCATCATAACAGTTTGTGTATGTAAATTTTGGGGGGTTTTTTTCTGTTATCCAGTCTTGGTAAAAATATTTGTTCTCAGATATATAGTGGCCCAGGACTTATCCCATAGGAAATACTCCAGACTGACTCCACCGTTAATAGACAAAGCCCCCTCTGTATAATGGGTGTAGTTTTCATAGAGTTATTAAGGTTGGAAAGATGTCCAAGATCATCTGTTCCACCCTTTAAGGAAAAATCATCATGCCAACTAAACCCTAGCACAAAGTGCCATGTCCAGTAATTTCTTGAACACCTCCAGGAACAGTGACTCCACCACCTCCCTGGGCAATCCATTCCAATGCTTACCCATCCTTTCAGTGAAGAAATTCTTTCTCAGGTCCAACCTGAACCTCCTCAGGTACAGTTTGAGGCCATTTCCTCTAGCTGCCTGGGAGAATAGGCTGATCCCCACCTGGCCACAACCTCCTTTCAGGTGGTTGTAGCGAGTGATGAGGTCTTCCCTGAACCTCCTCTTCTCCAGGATAAACACCCCCAGCTCCCTCAGCTACTCCTCAGAGGGCGTGTGCTTCAGCTCTGTTCCCGTTCTCCAGTCATGCTCCAGCACCTCAGTGTCTTTCTTGTAGTGAGAACTGAACAAAGCATTCAAGATGTGTCTTCACCAGTGCAGAGTACAGGGGGACAATCCCTGCCCTGGTCCTGCTGGCCACACTATTGCTGGTACAGGCCAGGTGCCTTTGCCCTTCTTGGCCACCTGGATACCTGCTGGCTTTTGACTGAAGTCTCAATATTGAACAGAATGTGCTGTGTGTTCATTGTGTGATGTCTAAAACTGCTAAGGTTTGTGGTAGGGTGAAACTGCTCAAGAATGTTTCCTATTTTTCAATTTCTTTTCACCTCTATACATAGGCATTGTAGCTTCTGAGCATCCTTGTTGTCAGAGTTGTTTAACCATCATTAAACATCTCAGAAATATGTGAAGTTATTGCTGGAACATGTTCTTTTTAAATGCAGCTTATAGGCCTTACTATCAAAATGTTTCAAGAATTTCCTTTAGAAGGAAGATATTTTCAAATACTTATTCGTAGTGCTGCCTAGGAGAGGCAAAACTTAACTTTTGTTTCTTCATTTACTGAATTCTAAGACTGTTCAGTGGAATGCAGTGAAATCCTTCTGGCCTCCTTAAGTCTATTCAAAGATAAAAAGAATAACTTTATCTGTTTCTGCAGTCTTACTTTTCAACATAAGAAATGTCAAATTAATACCAAATCAAGTCTTGTCATGTTAGAAGGTTAAGACAAGGGAGTATCAAATCTGTGTTTCGAAGTGTAACTCTGAAAAATAGTAAGTGTTCCATTGTTGCAACTTTAAAAGTTCGTGTAATTAAGATGGCCATTAGTATCTCTTTGAAAAGTTCTGAGTTGCCTCTGCTATTTGTAGAAATAGCCTGCAGCTTTTACTTCCTGAGTGGTAGTCATTACCATAAAAGGAATTAGTAGCTAAGGATTCCTGCTATACATTACATTTAATCTTGCAAATTACCCAAAGAAATGGTAGCTGTGGGGAGGAGCATAACAAGGGTAGGAATCTGGTGAAAAGCAAGGGAGAAATCTTCTTAGGGTATAGTGAGAACTTTGGTACTGGTTGCTGAGTGTGGTATCTGATTTGAGGAAGGGGAGTAGTAGAACAGTTTTGAAAATTGGGTTGAGTCAAAACAGAGCTTCCCAACTTTGTGGATGCTATTGGCAGAATATGGATTTGTTGCTGAGGGCCAAGAAGGATTAAGATAAACCCATGTTGTACCCTGCTTGCTACATACAGAAGTTGTGGGATTTCTTAGAGAATGGTCTAGGGAGACAAAAACTTAACAGTCTGTGTGAAGAGGCTATCAGTAAAGGCACACTTTTCATGTAAATTGAAGCTTTGACAGAGATAACATTTGTTTTTTCATCTGTGGTTTGGTACATTGCTTAACAATTCTTAACACTTCCAAAAATATCTGGTAGAAATTTAAACTCCAGAATAAAGCTGCTTTCTTGTTTAGTGGTGTGTCTTGAATGAAGCACATGGGATCTGTATTCCAGTTAATTTTTACTTGTCAGAAGTGCTGACACTGCTTTCTACTAACTGGAAGATCAGTATTCCCCAATGGATGAATGGAATCTGAATGGTTGCTTTAAGACAAGACTGTATGTGTTCCTCACCTTGCACAGTATTCCCTTCTAAGACAAAACTATAGCTCAAAATTACAATTGGGGCAGGTTGAAAACCTTTTCTGTTTTTTAGACTTTTTTCTAGGCTAACAGTTACAGGAAGGTGATTAATACTTAGAGGAATTAGAATTTAAAATGTAATTAATTGGAGAAATTATATAATTAGAATTGTCCTCTTTTTAAAATTACTGTAGATACCCTCAAATCCTGGAAAGAGTGCACATAGAAGCAAAGATTCATACATTAAACAAAAAAGGAGGGGAGATAATGCACGGAATGGTAGCAAGATGTCTTTAGATAACTAATATTTTCTAGATAATAATGAGTCGGGGAGGTTGGAATAAATTTACCTAAAATAAAATTTTAAAAAAGAAAGAAAAGAAAAAAAAAATTAAATGAACTGTCAGAATCCAAGTTAAGGAGGTTGTGTATGTTTTGTTGGTTTTTTGTTGTTTTTTTTTTTTAATTAAGAATGTGTGGCAGAAATTGCTAGTGCTTATACACTGATCATTAAGTCTTCATCACTGGACCTTAGTAAGAATCTTTTTGATCTTTCCTTTTTTCTGTCATCAACTTGCTTTTGTTGATCATTTTCTAATAGCTGATATTCTGAACCTTAGATACGATTTTTATTTATTCTTTTTTGGTGGTGGGAGTTTTTTTTGTTCCGTCTTCTCTGAAATGATCCCTTCTCTACTTGCAGTGGTCAGCTAAAGTTCCTGGGAAATACACTGCAACTACCTAGATTGCATCTTGATCTAGCAATGATGTACTTCCTACCAATCTTATTTAGACCTTTTATGAACACAGTTATATTAGAAATACACATTAAAATATGCAGGTTATATTTAGTGTGTTTTTATATAAACATGAAACAACATAACTGTTCAGTTTTTCTGAATTATTATTCTAGGATCAAGACAACCTTTAATCCAACAATCTCAACCTCCACCTTATTCATCACCTAGAGATGTTCCCCCAGACATATTGTTAGATTCTCCAGAAAGAAAGCAAAAGAAACAAAAGAAAATGAAGTTAGGCAAGGATGAAAAAGACCAGACTGAAAAAGCTGCAATGTATGATATCATTAGCTCTCCTTCCAAGGACTCCACTAAGCTTACATTAAGACTGTCTCGTGTAAGATCTTCGGATATGGACCAGCAGGATGATATGCTTTCTGGTTTGGAAAACAGCAGTGTGTCAGAGGGTGATATTCCTTTTAATGTGCAGTACCCAGGACAGACTTCTAAAACACCCGTTACTCCACAGGATGTTAACCGCCCATTAAACACTGCTCAGTGTTTACTGCAGCATGAACAGACAGCTTTCCTTCAGGCACAAGTGCCTGTTTTACAACAGAACACTTCAGTTGCTGCAAAACAACCTCAAACTCCTGTGGTACAGACACAGCAACAGGTTTCGCAACAAGGAGCTATAACGTCATATGATGAAGTAGAATTGGATGCATTGGCTGAAATTGAGCGGATAGAACGTGAATCAGCTATTGAAAGGGAGCGATTTTCAAAAGAAGTGCAAGATAAAGGTAAAAGGATTGTGTGTGTGTATATACACTATATATTATATAAATATATATATATGCATATAAACCCCATATATATATATATATAAAAAAACTTCTTGTCATTGTCACATAGTTCAATTCTGTTTACTCAGTGTAGGTTCTTCTGCGACATTCATCTCCATTCCCTTCCAAAAATGAACTGTAATCTTTCATATATGCATATTTTGAGTATCTGATATTCTTTATTTTGGGTCTTAATGGATGGAAAGTGAAATTCTTATGTTTCAAAATTCTTTTAAAATACTCTTACTTTATTTTACTTTAAAATACTCTTACCAAATGAAGTACAGCTGATGTTGTTTAGAGTTTCTAAAATCCTAGCAGTACCATAAATCAAAATTTGTAGTAAGTTTTGATAGTTGTGTTATTTATCCATGTTGCATAATTTAAGAAAATGCAGGAAAACTGTTTTATCCCATTTCTACTCATATCCCCATTTGGATTTCATTTGAAGGAGATGTTAGACTAAAATCACATCTGTTCTGTTCTTTTGAAGGTAGTGTAATGATTGGGTAATATATACAATTATTTTGTCTCTAATGTTTGTTCAATAAGTGGATATTAATTATTATGTAGGCATTAGAAACTTTAGAGAACTACCATATATCTGTATGGGCTGTAGCACAGAACCAGGTGGGCTTCTGAAATGTTTTATCTTCACTTCGGTAGGTGCACTTGTTGTCTTAATGGATTTAATTGAATCTATCAAATTTTTTATTTTGATTTATCTTTCTTTTTTTGCATTAACTGGTTTGAAGGTCTTTGGTTTCAGGTGTATTTTATTAATTAGATAGTAATAATCTACCATAAGTATTTTTCAGAATCTTCCCCTGCACCATGTTTAACTTCTGAGAAAAAAAAACTTTTGTAGCATAATCCTAATTTATTAGATACTCTCAAGAAAAGTCTTGCAGAATGGAAAATGGTGAAAAATCTGATTTTGGAAGTTCATAGGTGAAAATGGTCCATGTAGACATACTCTCATGGAATGATTTTACACACAGTTTGGGTCTTTCACCAGTGGAGAGGGTGCAAATTTTCTCCCTATTCAAAGTGGTCTTTTACAATTTTTAGATATGCCTGAGTAACGAGGGGAAGAGAGACTTTGTGTGTGTGTATGTGTGTGTCTGTTTGTAAACATGGTTGCAGTACTAAAAGGTTTAACTTCCAGATGCTTCTTATTTGGTAACTAAATAAAATCTTCTTAGGAAAAACTATTTATGAATATAAGGAGAAAAAGTGTGCTCACCTCAAAAGAGATCTCTACTCATCTCTACTGTCTTTAATTGTAATTTAATGAGATGGGGAATTTGTTTATTTGCTTAAATCTCTTCCATTAATTTTAAATTTATTGTTGGAGAGCTTGTAATTTGTGGTCTAATACTTCAAAAGCTACATTTATGTCTGCACACTTGGAATAGAATCTCTACCACATTTTACCTGAGAAGGAGCTGAAAAAATACACAACAGGTTTCAAACACTTTGATCAAGACTGAAAACACACTTTCTGTTTTGTTGTGGCTTTCAGAAAATGTTGTGCATTAGTTGTACAGTTTGTTTACAGTAATTACACATCCATGGTGAGAGCCTTTATTTGATTCTTTTGGGGAAAGGAGTGATTTTTATGCTGTGACCTTTCCTGTTCGCCACTCGTCAATAACCATCTTCCCAAATACAAATTCTGACCTTACGGTTTCCCCTTACCTGCATCCTCTTGTAGGTCTCAGATCTTCCTGAATTCCTACAGTTGCTATAAATCAGGTACAAGAGTTGCTGCCTTATACTGGGACAAATTATCATTATTTATTCACTTGTACTAAGCTGCCCTTATGATAGACAGCAGTGCTTTTCACGTTTTCAATCTGGCTCTTGAGGTTTCAGCCATGACTGCATAGTGTTTGGTAGAAAGATTTTTAGCAGTCTTAGAACAGATTTCCTGAAAATGTTACCTTGGAGAAATGCAATTCTTATTTTTTTGGTAATGTTTTTGCCATTGCTTCTAAATTTATGCTATGTCTAGAAGCTGATACACTCTGGGATTTTCTAGTTAGAGCTGTTTGGTTTTGTGAGGCTGCAGGAGGAAGCATCCTCTGTTGTTCCTATAGGAATATGTCTGTTAGAAACATATTCAATAACTTCTAAATATGTCATTCATTTCTGCAAAGCTGCATAGTGTATTTATATAAAAGCCTGGCATTTGTGCCTTTTTGTACATGTACTGTAACTTAAGATCATATTATGTCAGGAAGAGAGTGTGGGTGTAGCAAGTGCTCGGTCTAATTGGAGTGGGAGTGCAGAGTGCCAGCTGATGCTTTACAATAGCAAGCATCCCTTTAGAGAACTTACTCAAAATGCTAGCACATGCTAAAACCTGCATGAAAGAGTCTTTGCTGCTTTTGTAACAGAGGCATGGGAATGCATATTACAGCCATACTGTGTTTTCTGTATATATTTACACCAGTTTCTATAAATTACTTTCAGTAAAATGGTACTCAAAAGTTTGGATAGTAGATTAGTGGTTTCTTCTGTCCTTTATTTCAGACATAAAATCTCCGTAGTTCTATACTCCGTCATAGATTTTTCAAAGGCTTTCTTTTTAACTGTAAGTGTTTGGTTGGACAGGACATGTTCTTCTGAGGCTTATAACCAGTGAAGGACTTTATTTCAGAGAAGCAGCAGAGATGGGGGTGGGGGAGGTGCATTCTTGCGAAAAATTGTACGACATGGCTAAGGCAGTGCTAAGGTCTGGGTTTCTTTTTTAATACTGAGGTCCTTTTATTATATTTGGTACTGGTGGGAAATGGGAATTGGAGCCTTGTGGTAATTCTAGTATTTTCTCTAATAAATCCTTGTTTCTAATGAAGCTGTTAAAATACTTAGCTTCCACTAAACAAACTCTCTCAAAGTGCGTGGCAGTCTGTGTTTCAGAAGAGGAATTAACACAATGTTTTGCAGAAGTGCCTTCTTTTTTGAAAAGTAGCTTACCTTTCTGAAATCTGATTTTCATGCTTTTGCTTTACGGAAAAGGTATCTTTAGTGCAAAAATCTCTAGTGCAAATTTGGGCTAGAGCGTGTCAGATATGTGTAAGGAGTGATTTTATTATATAGACTTTCTTCTTCATATCTGAGGTTTTTTGCAGCTATGTTTTTATAATTCTATCCTTTTGGGCTACTTGGCTCTTGGATTAAGTGGGATGTATCCTCTTCATTTATCGTGATAGAGAGGTGTGAAATTTAGCAAGCTGGTTTCATCCTTGTCCTCTGTGTGGGAGGGCAGGAGTTTGTCTCCTCTTTCTGCTTTATCCATCAAGAAAGTCTCTGTATTGATTAATTCAACAAGTAATTTTTCTGTATCTGTTAGTGACATTTTGAAGATCTAGGCATTTGACACCAAGAGTTACGTTCTAATACATCTCTTGCATTTAATATCTTCAGTACTCCTAAATACTGCATGGAACATGACATAACTCAGGTCTTCAGTTCACATTGCTCCCCTCACAATGGTCTCTATACCCTCCTCAGATACAAGATGTTAATCAATACTACATCATATCTTCTCTTTTGAAAGAATATGTAGTATTACAGATAGATCTAGCTATTATTTATCAAGACTCAGATTATCTGAGTTGGAAAAAAAGTGATTAAAAAGGGATATTAGAGAAGTCGATTGACTTTTTTCGCAATTGGCAGGTGAACCATCCTCTGCTCTAGTTACATTGTGATATTTTGATGATATAATTCTTCAGAAAGGTAGTGAAACTTAATTCACTCTTTCTTCTCTTCTAACTAATGCCAGTAGTCACAATTTCTGTACTACTTGGTGCTGTTGAAGCCTTTTGAAACACATAGAGGTCTATATCCTGAACCAATTTTGTTCCCTTAAATGAAATTGTACTTTGTTCACATTCTGAAGTTGACTACTCCAAGAAACTACAGGAAATCCTATTAAGTTTTAGAAATTGTCCCAGGAATTTCTGTTGTTCTCAGGCATCTTTTTTCCTTTTGTGAGATGAGAATGAGAAGGGAGAAATTTCATTTTGGTAACCTCAGTTCTTTGCATTAACTTGTGCATTGCCACTGTTCAGGTACAAGTGGCTTATTTCTGTGTGTAGTTAAGTAGTTCAAAGTTAGTCCATCACTTCTAGACTAACCTTTCCTAGAACATTACATTAAGTTGTTCTTCTTTTTCAAGATTTAGACCTACTACAGAATTCAGATACAAAGTTTATAAATCAGGATCTTTCATGCTTTTCTAAAACCTCCAAATACTGTGAAGCAAAAACGTTTAACATAGTAATGCTAAAAGGAGCTCGGAGTTTTTTAGCAACAGGTAAAGGGAAAATATCCTCGAAAATTACATAAAATCCCAGAAAGTAACCCATCTTTTTCAGATACTTTTTTTGCAAATTGGTTTAGCTTTTTTTGTTTTATTCAGATTTGCTACATTTTATTCTGAGCTTTCTGAGCTCTTCCATACACAGAATTGTGTGGTTAAGTTTTAGGCTTCTTCAAAGATACTTTTGTATAATACAGCTGTCTTAACAGATTGAGGAGTTCTGCTTGTAAAAGGCACTGTTTTCTGGCATTTGTAAGAAGAGTAGTGAAATCATTAACCATTTCATTGGGAGTTTTTTTTAAACTTAAAAGCATTAGAAGAATTTTTTTTAATGAGACAAACCAATTTGTATATTTGTGTTTTTCCCTATATATTTTACCCCTGAGGATCCATTTTACCCACTTCTTTGGAATCTTACTGTGGATTCTTTGAATTAGGAAGAAATGAAGCTGTAATAACTTTATTTCCGATAATTGGATCAGTTAGGGGGCATTTGGATGCCTGCTGTGGGGCCCTTCTTTTTTTGGTTCGTTCCAAGCCCTTAGCAGCAGAGACACACATCCCAAGAGTGTGAATCTGCCGGAGCAAAACTCTCAAAACTACAGTTATAGGTAAGTAACCTTTTTCTCTTACCTTATAAGTTCTTATCCAGCTCCTCTCCCTTTCTCCCCGTTACCCATCTCCCCCATAAAATTACCTAAAGAGAAAACTAATAGAAGAATACCATTAAGAATGAAAAGTTTGTTTATGTCTAGTTCTATATAGCCAATTAATTAAATGACAGAATGTGTAATTATAACCAGTATATCAGCATTCATTTCCAAAAATATGTTGTAGGGGGCTTATTTCCTTAAAAATGGAGTTACAAGTAGTAATTTGTATAGTAATCTTGCAGATTACAGTCATTAATACCAGAAGGTGAAGAGATAGAGTGTGAAAGATAAATGAGTGTCTGGGTGGTAGAATGTGAGACTTAAGTATCATGTGTTTTGCGTATACAAGCTTTCATTAGGTCTGCATTTTGTAGTATGATGTAATGGATGAAGCTGGCACCTTATATAGCCCTTCCAAGAAAAACCAGGTTTGCAGCCTCCAGGTCCTATAAAAGACAGATTTTCTGTTTGTGTGTGTTCAGACATGTTTTTAGAAAAGTAAGGGGAAGATTAGAGGAGTTGCAATTAAATGTCGCAATGTTACTTCCTTTTACAGTTTTTATAAAGATTAAAATAGTTAACAAATGATTTTTTTTTTTAAAAGATAGAATTTTTACTTGTGCTCATATGTAACATGAATCAAAATTCCCCTATTTATCTCAGGTTGTTCTTTATATAGGGTAGTACAGAAAACTGCTCTTGTAAGGTGTAGAAAATAACTAAAACTGTAGCAGTTTTGCAGAAAACATTCTTTGTTTCAGTCTGCACTGTAAACGAAGAATAGAAAATTCAATATAAATTGCATGTAATGTATACCCTTGATTGTACCTGTTGGATGAGAGGATTTATGATACCCTTAACCCAGTAATGATTTACATTCTGGGACAGTAATTTCTTTCTAATGGATTTAAATCTGGATAAAGCAATTGCATGAATAGTTAATAAACCCTATTAAGAGCTTAATCCCAGAATTTCTGTAGTTCACAGTCACTAAGTTCGTGCTGACATCAACCTAAGAGGACACAAATTCTTTTTCATTGTCATGGAATATAAATATTGCTGATCTAGATAATTGGTGATATTTTTGAGGGCAAGGCAGAACAAAATCAACAGCTAGAAGGGAGAAGGGAAAGTCACTGCTTATTTTAAAAGTTTGCTCTCTATACAAATTAATTAGAATCTAATTGTGTATGTTAGCTGTGATACTTTAGTTTTCATTAAGTCTTGTGTCAGTATGTTGCATTTTTCTTGTGGAATTAGTTGCTGCACTGAGTATTTCAAACTAAGTGTACTTCAGGTTTTGCTCAGATATTTTGAGTTTACAAAACTGTAATTTTGCACAAAATCACATGGATAAAACCCAATGTTTATGCTGAAAGATCTATCTCATAAATAAATTAAAGTCATATGGTTTGTGAAAGCAATATTAAATTCAGGGAGCTTAAGTCACAGTTTCCAGTCTCTAAACAAATGTAGATATTTGATTATACTTTTCTGCAGTTCAATTTTTGTTATTTCCTGGTGTAGTATTTCCTTTGTATTACTATAATTGACAGAGAATAGTGAGTAACCAGACATCCTTAAGTAGAAAAATTTGTAAGACAATATGATGAGTGCATCATTGCTATATTTAAGAAAACAAGCAAAACCTCAGAATCTTCATTTTGATAAAGTCTACTACACCTTAAGGCATGTCAGGGATTGTTGTAGCCTTTTTGTGTTTTGAACTGAGTGAGTTTAGACATCCCTTCCAATGGGACTTTTTTGGACACAGTTTTTGGACAATGACCAGAAGTTTTATGAAGGCTTTTTTACAGGTTGCTAAAGATTAGCAGGTGTTTCTGTTCTGAGTCTTGCAAGTCCATTTCTTTGAACTGCAGCAGCTGATAGTCTTCTGGTCTCTTCAGAGATTTTTGGAATTATGTACCATTCTATAAAGCTTCCTATATGAGGTTTATGACTGTCCTTTCTTATTTCTTTTGTAAAGGAGGAAGCAGTGAGAATAAAATCTTTGCCCTGTGTTGGCTGAATCTCTCCTTCAAGGGGAGGAGCTAGTGTGGAAATCTCTTCTAGTGATGGGGGGGGGTTCAATTCCTTTTTTTCAGTTGGCATAAGACTTTGAGGAGAGGTCAGATGAGAGCAAACTCTTAGAGTTTTTCAATGGTGTGCATACATGAAGGAGCAGAAAAGAACAGATATTTGCCCTCCTTCTACTGATAGGTCATCCATTGGTACCATTGAAGTAATTTTAAAGATTCCTTGTATGCAGATTAGATTCTTGTGGTCTACACAGCACTGTTGGCTGGGCGGACAGGGCACTTAGACTTTGAAGAGATCTGTGAAAAATAACTAAGAAAAGGAAACAGTTGACAGTAGACATATATTTGTTATTTGGGCATTTGTTGAAAATTTCTATTCTTGATTGCTATCTTAGTTAAGATAAGCTTATAACTGGCCTCTGTCTGACTTACCTCTAATGTTGTTAAAAAATAGAAGGTTTGATAATACAGTGGTAATAACCACTTAGGACTAGTATATTTGAGCTAAATTCGTTAATTAGTGATATGATTAAATAAGTGCTATTTCAAATGAGTGGAAGCATACCCCAGTAATCTCTAATATGAGAGATTAGAAGAGTTAGAGGTTTAAAGATGTAAAGCTCGTAAAGGTTATCCTCTACAAAAAGGCAGTTTATACTTTCAATTACCATTTAAATAGTTCATCTAGAATTCAACATTAGAGGATCAATCTTTTTTTTGTGTGTGAAGAGGAGAACATTCACATTTAACCATTTTGAATATAAAGTCTCCCACTGAGTCCCTTGCAAGGTGTAAATGGGGAAGCAAAAATTTATCTGTTATGTCTATTTATAAGTATACCAAACAGTATTAATAGAGGGAAGTGTTATCATTCTGCTAAAAGGAAGCTTAGCAACCATGCTCATGGTTATTATTTAAACTTATTACCTTTTCACAGATACTTACAAAAGGCCCATTTCAATTTGCTAGGCCAAGCAGTTCTAGAACTGAGTATCATCCAATTATACTCTGTTGTTTTTAGAGTTTTTTCAAGGATTTAAGGCAATTATAAGGCTTGCAAGGAAGCAGTAACATAGAGGGTTTCAGCACTAATTGTATCTTGACTGTTGCTTTGGAAAGATTCCAGGGTGAGTAAAAGAATAAATATGCATTTATAATACAGCTCTCCTCATCCACCTGCTGGTTCTAACACT
>VWZS01009726.1:1394701-1410953 GCA_013397075.1 Rhabdornis inornatus
TCCACCTGCTGCTTCTAACACTTCCTCAGCTTCCAAGAATATCTGTTTTCAGGATGAACGTTCTTCAAATCACAATTGCCTTGTAGTTTCAGCAGAAATGTACCTCAGGATGTCTGTGGTTATTCCAGTGCAATGTCTTTTTTTGCACAAAGGTTCCACAGTAATTAATTAATTTCTAAATCTTAAAGTACTCACCGCTTTGATGCGCAGATATTTCCAAAGGTGAAGGCCATAACCTGTCTCCAGAAATACTGTTTGTAAGAGGATTGGTGGGAGATTATCACTTGGAAATCCAGCTAATTTTTTTTCCATGTAAAGCTTGTGGTTCCAGTAATGTTTTTTTTCTTGTGCTACAGTGAATCATTTCATTTGATAGAACAGCTCTACTATTTTTTACTATAATGTAGTTTATGATCTTGCTTTGAGTTCCAAGGTACTGCCTTCTACTGAGCACTTTGCAAGGTGAAGAGAATATTCTTATGAATTTGCCAAGTCAAAAGGATTCATACATAGAGTAACTGTTCTCTGAACTACCATTGATTTGTTAAAGGAATTGGAAAAAATGTAGGTATATTTTGAATATATCTACAACCTCAGAGAAAGGTGGAGGAGTGAATAATGGTTTTGAAAAGAATCTGAAAGCAACGAACTTGTATACCTAATCATTAATATGGTCAGAAAGCTCTTCTATAACTTAATACATATTCCTTTTACTATGAAAACTGTTGCAAAGACGGAAGGAAAAACATCCTGATCACACTTTATAGGACTAAAGAAATTGTGGGCCAACATATTTGGAACTGCAGCAAGCTTTAGATCTAGGTCTGTAAGATTTCAAAGAAAGACATTAGTCTGATATCTTGGTGAAGTCCTAGATCCCCATATTAAAAAAAAAATACTACTGTCTGTGGAATGAAGTAAATGAAGCTTGAATACTGATGCCTTGAAGGATATGAAGTATATCTCAATGGATATTGTAAAAGTTCATCTGTTCATTTTGGGACTTATGACTTAATGAAGCAGCTATGTGCAAACTTGCATATATTTGACTGTAAAAGAGAAGATCTGAAGACATCTGTTTTAAGAGGTTCGCTACTCTCTTCTCCCCTGGCTGATTCTAATTCTTGTATAGCTGCAAGTGAGTTCAAGATTTTATAAAGCCCTCAAAACCCAATGGTATGTTTCAGCTTTCAAATTTTTGCAGTTATTATGGTAACTGAAAAAGTTTTTGTACTTATTCGATGGGTTTTTTTTGTTATGCTTTACGAAGGCAGTGGTATTATGTATTCCTATCTTTTGTGCCCTAGTTCAACTGGACATTTTCTTATACTCAGGACAGCTTTTTTTGTCCTAAATCGAGAATTCTCATAGAGGCAATAATGATTGAGTAATGATTGAGTCTAGTTTTGAGGCTCACTTTCAAGATGCACTGGAAGTAAGAAGAAATCTGTGAGTGATCTATAACTCTGTCTGCAATCACCTTGCCATCTAAGAAAATAAAACTATGAAAGTGTCCCTTTCTTCTCAGGCAAGATATCAAGTTACTAAAACATCTATATTGTAATGTCAAGAGAAATGAAGAATGTGCATCAGAAGAGCTATGTATTTAGAGGGAATATGTATGCCAAGTTGTGATGTGATCATCTACTTATGTGTTCTCAACTTAAAATTTGACATTTTGGATGATGAAGAACAGCATCATGTTGAGCCTGGTCACTCACAGAAGTCCAAGCAAGAAAAAGGCCCTACTTGAATTGTTTTGATTGTTTGCTCTTGGTGCCTTCAGCATGAGGGCTCTGAAAGGTGAGTTTTGGTTGCTCTGAAAAACAGCTACAGCTGTTTAAGGCATGACAGCTTGTGGCCATCTGCTCCTATAATAGGCATAAAAGAGGAAAGCATTTTCTTCCTTAAAACTGAATCATTCAGCCTGGTAGATTAATGCAAACCACCTTCACTAGTACCTTGTGGTGATGCATTAGACAATGAAATGTAGTTGTGGAAATATGAAGGCGTGTTCCCTTCTGCTACAGATGATAACTTCAGTTAAAGAAATGGGGCAGATAATGAATAACAGTAATGTCTTAAAGACCACTGTTAGATCCACCATCAGAGCCTTACAGGACTTTTTCAGTGTGCCTGGCATTTCTGGACTAAAATGACAAGGCTGATCAACCTTCTCATAAGAATGCAAGTTTCTGAACTTAGATTTCAAAATTTAAAGAGTTTTAACTGAGAACTAAGGTAATGATGTGTGTGGATGTATGTATATTTGTTCTAATCCATAGTGAAGAAAAATTAATCTATGTAAGTCCTCATGTGAATCCAGCAGTTGCTGTAGTACAGAAAAAGCAAAAATATCCATGCTGCATCTTTGACTTGGAAAATTTATTTTGCCTCATGTATCTGTTGTAAAGTTGGTATTCATTCCTACAGGCTTCTATTGAGCTTTCCAAAGTTCTTTATTTGCAGTTGATCAGTTTCTGCATGGAGTTTATTGTATCTATCTTTACTGTCTTCCAGCCATTAAATCTTGTACAAAATTTTTGAGTTTTAGAAAGTTAGAGATATCCAAATAGATTTGAGGATGAAAATGATGGGGGAAAAAGCCTGTTCACATCACTAGAATTGACCACATTACTGCTTGTTATTGTGGCCTAATTTTAATTTTGGAAGCGATCCTTCAAAGTATTTCTAAATAAGAATCTCCTAAAAATTTACAAGAAATTAGAATTCATATGTTGTAATTCTGGTTTACGATTCCAGAGGACTGTGTGAGTTTTTTCATTGACATTCATTTGCCTATTTCTTGATTGCATCCTTCTTACTGTTCATTCACCTGCTCTCAGGAGGAGAGCTGTTTCATTTCATCTGGTGAAAAGGCACCATGAACCTAGGCACAAAGTACAGTATTTTTCTTACTTTGCATTTGTGGTCTAGGCATTTTGACAATAGATCTATGTTTAGTAATTCCTTAAAACTTACAGTCATGTTCCCTGATTACAGAGAAAGTAATTTTTTTTTCATGAATGACAGTGGAGTTATTCTGGAGTCACAGTTGAGAAGTGAAAATATAACCCTTAGTGCATGTAGGGCATCTAGTTTTTATGGCAGAAATTATTTTTATTTAGGGTTCTGTGTTGGTAATATAAATGGGTTGTATTTTTATATGGGTAGAATATACTCTTGGTTACTTCCATGTGCTTCTCATTTCAATGCATTCTACCAAATTACAGGGTGTGTGGTTGATTCAGTTTTTCTGTATTCTGCTCCTAATGATTTTTTAGAGTAAACTGAAAGGCTTATTGCAGAGTCAGGTTCTTGACAGAAAACTATCACTATACTTTTTCTTTCATCTGTAAAAAGCATTATGATTGCAAAGGGAAAGTTACTCAAGATTTAAGTGTGTAGTGGCTCCCCCATCTAATATGCACCTGTTAAGGTATAGATTCCAACCCTTGGTGTACTGCTTTGCTTCAAAGAGAAGTGTGGAGTGGTGGAATAGTTACTTTGTCAGTTTTGTTCATGCTTTGTGTGTTCCCTGACTAAAATATGTATGAAGTCCAGCTGATCCACTGAACCAAGTAGGGAAAACCTCTGTTGTAATCACTGCAGATCCTTGCTTAGTACATGTGTAATAAAGCAGGTTGAATCTGCAGAAGGTATTTTTTATAGTGATATTCCTCAAAAACTAGTTGTGGAGCTGCACCTTAGCTTTGACTTTTCAGACTTCTGCTTCAAGTGTAATTGAGTAGTTTGGGTTTTTTTTTAAATGGGATGGGTTTTTTTTTGGTCCTTATGTATTGCAGCTGCTATATTAGGTGGTTCTCTTGGGAATTACACAGGGCCTTTGATTTCATATGTTTTGAGGGAGGGCTTTTTTAATGACTAACTGGTATTTATGGGAGACTGATAATGAATGATGGTCTGAATATGTGAAAAAGTATTAGTTAGAGAAGTCCTATTCTTGCTTTTAAATTCTGTTGATTTTGTTGTGTGTGCGCATCCATGCTGAGAAGGATTAATTGTGGGAGTGGAAGGAAATGGACATTCTTTGGACATTTATCAGTTTTTATATATAATTTGTGATTTTTTTTTTCTTTTAACTTGCAGATAAGCCTCTGAAGAAGCGAAAACAAGAAAACAAGCCGCCAGAGGCTGGAGGTGCTACTGGAGGAAACAGAGCAGCTTCTCAGGAGACAGGTTCTGCAGGAAATGGGGCAAGGCCAGCACTGATGGTTAGTATTGATCTGCAGCAAGCAGGAAGAGCAGACTCTCAGGCAACAGTAACTCAGGATTTGGACATCATTAAAAAACCTGAAGAAATTAAGCAGTATAATGACATGTTTGTGTGTGTTCCCCAAGAAGACACTGTTGGAGTTCTTAAGTTTAAACCTGAAAACCATCCAGAATTTTTTAGAAAAAAGTCAGACTTTGAAAGTCAAAAGACAGATATCCAGCAAAACGAAAACAGACAAACGGAGTTCCAGCAAAATGAGAGCAGACGGTTGGAAAGTAAATACAATGAAAGCAAGCAGTTAGAAGTGAAACATGAAAGCAGACAAATGGAAATGAAACAAAATGAGAGCAGACAGACAGAATCGAAACAAAACGAGAGCAGGCAAATGGAGATGAAACAAAATGAGGGAAAACAAAATAATGGTAAACAGGAAATACGACAGAGACCAGAAACGCCGAAACAGAAGAGTGAAGGCAGACCTGAAACACCAAAACAGAAGAGTGAAGGGAGGCCTGAAACACCAAAACACAAACATGATAATAGGAGGGACTCCAGTAAACCTTTGTCAGACAAGAAAATTGAAATATCTAGGCACAAACTGGATGTGAAATCTGATCCTTCAAGGTTGAAACCTGAAAGTCGACCTGATCCAACAAAACTGAGGCCTGATGGGCGCTCAGTTTCTGATACACCAAGGCGTGACCATGATAGCCTTAAACAAAGATCTGAGGACAGGGGGGAGTCAGAGAGATACAGAGGAGATCCATCCAAGATTAGGAGGCCTGAATATTTGAGATCCTCAAACAAAAATGAACATGATTCTAAGCATGGTATTAAATCTGATAGTTCAAAACCTGAGAAATTTGAAAGGAAATACAGGCATGAGTCTGGTGATTCAAGGTTTTCTTCTGGGGATCAGAAATCAAGACCTGACAGCCCTCGTATTAAACAGGAAGGTAAAGGGGATTCTAGCAAATCAAGACCTGATAAACCTGGTTTTAAGTCACCAAACAGCAAGGATGAACGAAGGACAGATGGTAATAAGAGTAAAGTAGATAGTAATAAAGCACATGGTGACAGTAAAGCAGAGTTTCCCAGTTATTTGTTGGGGGGAAGATCTGGCGCATTAAAACATTTTGTCATTCCAAAAATCAAGCGTGATAAAGATGGCAATGTTACTCAGGAGTCAAGGAAAACTGAATTTAGAGGTGAACATAAGGACAAAGTAGAGAAGATTGGGCTAGTTGAAGATCTAAATAAAGGAGCTAAGCCTGTAGTTGTCCTTCAAAAGCTTTCTTTGGATGATGTGCAGAAATTTATTAAGGACAGAGAAGATAAATCAAGGGGCTCTTGTTTTAAACCTAACAAGAACAAGTCATCCAAACCTAATAAAGGTANACAGGAAATAATTTAGAGTAGGTTGTAGGTTTGATATTTAACTGATTGTCTCTTCTGCAGATTTAACACTTCTTTTAAATAAGCTTGCTTTTCTTTTTGATGCTTTCACTTTGGCTTCTTTGGTTTCAGACTGAAGTAGATCATTTCACACTATGAAATCAGTATTACTAACTGGTCAGGTTTCCTTTTCTTTTTTAACTTTTTAATTTAACATTTAAAGAATTTAAGTTTCTTATATAGTCATGTTTATAGAGTTGTCGTGTTTTAAAGTAGACAAATCAAAAGCCAGAGGAAAGGTTTACAGCTGTATGCAGGATGATGTATAAATCCATTTCCAAGTGTATTTCCAAGTGTAATGAATTCAAGATTAAAATATTTTCTTACACAGCTGATCTGGTAAGAAATTATATAGAAACCATCTTTGTGAATGTATAACTATTTTATGTGCACCTGTAAAGAGGTGTTGTCTGTATCACTGATTTCTTGTGCTATGCCTGTTTTCTATCTACTAACCTGTTTATATTAACTCTAAAAAGCCTTCACAATAATTTGTGATGTATTTGACATCTTTGTAAAATATTAGCCTCCTTGTAAGGGATTTCTCTTAGTCCTGGAAATAAGAACATTGTCCCTGTCGCTTTTTGAGGTTCAAAAGAGGCAGAATTTCCATTTCTAATATAGGTATCTAAAGTTAGCCATAAAATTATGATATCTTTGTTCTCAGTTTAATCTGAAGCTTTCAGATGAAACCCTTATGTTCTTGATAGGAAATGCTAAAAACTCTCTGATGGAACTCAGGTCTAGTCTCAGGAGGATAGATTTTGAATTTACACATTTTTATGTGCAGAAAGTCATTTACTTTAAAGTCTTCAGGACAATAAGCAATACATGTATGCTTTCCAAAATGTTTCTGAATTACTTTTTTCTTGTGGTCTGTATTATATGTGGTTATATGTAGAATGCTCTAGTAATGTATAAAGGTTTTAATGCCTTTGGTGTGATTCTAGTAGCTGCCATAGATCAGCAATGCATAGATTTTAAAGTCAGGTTTATAATTCCTCTACAGTGTTTTTCTGCATTTTTTTTTTCTTTCTGAAATCATCATTTTCTTGCATTTCTTGCACTTTGAAATAACTTGGGACATGTTTTGCAGGGGAAAAATTGTTTGAATCTGATATGAGTCTTTTTGAAATTGTATTCAGAATAAAGTTCTTACAATGGTACTAGAAATAGGTTTCATGAGAAGAATAATGTAACTGTTTTTATCTTACAAATCAAGTTTTGAGTGTTCAGCAGGCATATTTTGGAGGAAGTGTCTTTGGACTGCAGATTTTTGATGTGTATATTTAGTTCTGTATTTTTTTTTTCTGGTAACTCACTTCCCAGAGCACATGCTAATTAACCAGGTGAATTCCAGGTGTTTGAAATGGTACATATTTTATAAAGTTATCTCTCTTCATGAGGCAAAGTCTATTTGTCAACACCTAACTGATGTAGATGTATTCATGCCACTGCCACAGTGTCCTCAATCCAGTTGGAATAGTGTTCACAGTTTTACTTGGTGCCATTTTTAGTTATAAACTTTCTGATATGCTAGGAAATGTAACTTTCATAAACCTTCTTTTAGTTCATCCCATAACTGCTTAGTAGATTGTAGCAATTCTTTTCTAGTGTTGCCTTTTAGCGTCATTATTCAACATCTCACATGCCTCTTATGCCATGTAGCTTAGTATATTTTACTTTCTCTTATTTCATTACCCTTATATCTCTTGTCCTTTCTTTTTGCTTTTTCATCCATCCCTCCCTCAATAAAATGTCTTCTCCTGCCCTTGTCATGTACAACATCATTGCTATAATTTATCTGAAATGCAATTTACAGTAGGGTTGTTCAGCTAGTTCAAAACACCATTTAGATAGTCGTTCTGTCTTAAGGGCTAATTCCCATTCATTACAAAACTCAACAAAATTGACTCATGCTAAGCTACAGTTAATTCTTTGCAAACTCAAAGTTTTTTCATTGTTTTAGTAAATTTTAAATTTTAAAATCTTGCCTTTATTTGCATTGGACTTCAAAAAGACAAGGTAACATTGTCACCAAATTTTATAGACACATTTGAAATTTTATCAAGTTATGAATGGGAGGGGTAGCCGCAGTACGTAACTGTTAATATTGAATCAATTAAAGAGTCCCTTTCGGCATTTACAAGGAAGAAGGAACTTTTCTGTCTCTCCTTTCCTCTCTCCCCACATCTTTTGAGCATTTTTCTGAAATATTCAGTGTATCTCAGAGGAAAGTTATGGATTTTTTTTCATAGTGTTTTTGTTACAGGGTCTTGTGGTGAAGTCTTGTGGCCAATTTTGTCCAGATCAGAATGAATTGTGACATTTCTTTGTCTGATTTTAACATCTGTGAATGTCTTTTATCTTGGTTTTAATGCAAATGTATGTTGTTGTGGGATCCATGAAACTTTTCCCTTTAACTTTGTGCCTGCAATGAGGAGGTCGTGTTTGGTGTCCTTTCTTTTCAGAGCTTCAGTGAATACCTTCTCTGCTGCTTTTTAGAGCTATGCTGATCAGCTGTGTTGGGATGGGAGCTGTTAGCAGCTTCATGGTTTCTGCATTCTGAACAAGTCGAATTTTCCTTTGTTAAGTATAAGTAATGAGAGAAACTGCAACTGTCTGTGTGAGATGTCTGAGTAGGCTTATAATATGTTTGAAGGGTTGTCTTTGCAAAATAAGCATCTTTTGGATCTTCCTATTTCACCTAAAAGGAGTTTGTTCCTTTAAGGGGAAAAAAAAAAAGAAATTCTTGTCTGAATGCTATTCCTCCATTGTGTAGATTGTTACAGGATTTCATTATCTTTACAATATAGAACTGAAGACATAATATTTTGTTGCTCACTACAAGTCTTCTTAAATATACTGTTTCCTGCGGCTCTGGTCTGAAATTTGAGTAAAGACTTGATGTTTCTTTGAAGGTGCTCTTCATACATACTCTTACAGGATCAGCTAAAAATCTTACTGCTTAATCATCTTCATGTCATTAAAACAGCATTTCTGGATTCTTCTGTGATATGTGCTTATATGGTTTGTTCGGGGGTTTTGGTTTGTTTGTTTGTTTTTAATTCCAGGTGACTTTTTCAGACCCTCTGAAACTCTGATTTGGCATTTGTGTAACATGACAGTCTGGATTCTAGCACTGTTGGAATAGTTTCACTTGGGAAACAGCAATCAATTTTCTTCTAGTAGTGACAAGAAAGGGAGTATTTCAGGATGAAAAGTTGTATCCAGATTGTGTGGGCTTGGTTGAATGAATTTGTGATGCCTCTCACTGATTTCTAGTTAGCACAGCCAAACTACTTAAAGAGGCTTTATGGTGCAGATGAGAACTGTGGGCAGAGAGGAAGTACCAATTCTAAACCTTGCTTAAATCCTACATCTACAGGAATTCTGTAAGGACAAAACTGGGTGATGGATGTTAGCACATCAAATTTTAGAGTTCACACAAAGTTGTTTCCAAAATAATAATTTCTTAATGCTGAAACAGACAGCTGGAAATCAGAGGGGCCACAAGGAGATAACTGGAATAAAAACATACTACCCTGGGAAAGGGAGAGTTTGAAACTCAGCATGCTTCCCATAAACTGTGCTTTTGTAAAGGTTAGCAGTATGAAAAACCTCAGTTGCATTTATCTTGAATTTGAAATCACTGTCTTGAAGATTCTGGAAGCAACTGTATTTGCATGTGTCCAGGCCAGAGGAAGAACCTGCTGACTGTCTTGCATGTGGGTGCAGGACCAGGTGGATCTGTTGAAAATTATGCCACATTTCAGGGGAAAAAGATAGTGTATTTCAGCATTTACAGCAGAAAATTTATAATGATTCTTCTCAGCTCAAATGTTTAAAGATTCTTCTCAGCTCAAATGTTTAAACCTTCTTCAAACTAAAATTTAATTGTAATTATAGAAAAACAGCTATGACTTTCGTAAGAATTTTACAGTCTTCCTGTTTTTTCTCTGTTGTGCTGTATTAATGACTACATCCTCTCAGCTTAACTGAACTAGAAGAGGGACTGGATCACCCTTGTGCCATTAGAAGTATTTCAAGATACGTTGGGTTTGCAGGGGATCCATTTTAATATGTACTTTGTTCATTAAGCCCCGATTATTTGGGGCTTTTTCGTGGATTAAGAGGTTCACATTTTGAAAAATATTCCAAGTGTTGTTTAGTTAAAAGTCTAAACTATATATAACTTGTTAAAGATCTGATTTCTCCAATGTGCTTTGCACTGGAATGGTTTTGCTCCTACTTGCAGGGAATTTTAAGGCATGGTGTGTCTGAGCCACTCGTGAAAGTAGCTGGGATTTGTGCAGGCATTGTGCATACTTTCCAGGGCCTTAATTTTTGGCGCTAGTTTTTCAGAAGTAGATGTTGGATAAGCTGGTATTGGTACACAGCAGGAATCAGCCACTGCACTCTGGAGTAATTCCTTTTGTTGACCTGTTACTGCTAATAGAGGTAACATTTTCAGCACAGCGCCCTGCTCGGTGGCTGCTTTCAGGCTATTTGTATCCACTTTAGGTGTTGCTACTGTGGTAAATATTTTGATTCTTGCTTCTACAGTACTTTTTTGGATAGGAAAAATGAACTTTGCACGTGTCACATTGAATTCTTAGCAAAAACAATGAATTTCACCCAACCCACTAATTTCATTTTACTTTGATTTGTCTGAAACACAATGATTTGTCTGTTTCCAGATTTAGGAGTGCATTGTTTCATTAGTTGATTTTTGAAAAATTACTTTGGCACATGTAAGTGATACATATTCATTGCCTAATTGGTCAGAACAATTTCTTGAAAGTCTGAAACTGCTCTTGGTTCATGGACATGGATGCTTGATTGAGTTCCTCTTGCTTCTGAAATAGCTAAGGCTATTTTGCGTAAATAATTTTTGCAACAAGGCATTGCAATGTGTAAATGTGGGCCAGCAGTTTGTCTGATGTCAATTACAGTATGCAATGCTGACTTGTTCTGTGTCTAAGGATCTGAAGGCGGATATTAATCTTATGTACAGGGATATGTGCTTGAAATTTTTTGGCTTGAATTTTCTTCTATCCAAAGGGTAAATTTGGCTAAATACAAATACCAAAAAGCCTCATATTTGGTTCTGGAGAATGAACTTTTCTGTTGCTCAATATTTTCAACTGTTCTAGGTGACTCTATTCATGTAAGAAAACTTAAAATGTTTACTTGAAATTTGGAATTTATTTTTGCTCTGTGGGAATACTACCAGCAAACAGCAAAAATTTCAATTTACTGAACTGTTGTTTGCATTGAATACCTTCTCCTTAAATATACATTCTGTTTAATTATCTTCCAAGCAATTTTCTTGCACTATTTTATATTTAAAGCTAAAGCATCAGCAACCTTTTGTTTTTGTTCCTTATGTAATTGTTATCTTGAAGAAGCAAAACTAGTAGCTTCATGCAGTATTTTCAATGATAAGGAGTGAGACTCTTTCTATGCAATAATAAGAAAAATAAGCAGGTCTTCTTGGTGTGCCTAGAAGTCACAGATGAGATGTAAAATAATGGGGTTTGTTTGCTTATTTTCTGCAAAGGTTTTGGCTGTACTATATTCCTTATATAGAAGTTTTTGTTTTATAAAAAGAGAAATTCTGAGGAATGATTGGTTTCATTTAATTAGGGTCTTTTGTCTCGATCTCAGTAAACAATCAGAATAGATGGCTGAAAAAATACTTTAGTCATAAATTTCAGATGCCAAACATCAATCATCATAGGGTCAACGAATGGCTTGGGTTAGAAATGATCCTAAAGATTATCTCATTCCAGCCCCCTGCCATGGGCAGGGACACCTTACACTTGATCCGGTTGCTCAGAGCCCCATCCAGCGTGGCCTTGAACACTGCTAGGGATGGGGCACCCACAGCTTCTCTGGGCAATTTGTTCCAGTACCTCACCACCCTCTCAGTAAAGAACTTATTTCCAACACCTGAACTAAATCTCCTCTTTTGGTTTAAAACTGTTCCGCCTTGTCCTAACTCTATCTGCCAGTGTAATGAGCCACCCTCCCTCTTTTTTTTATAAGCCGCTTTTGAGTACTGAAGGGGTTTTAACAGAAGAATATTAGCAGATAATTGCATGCTGGGTTTTGCAACTGTACAAAATACCTGAACTTCTAAAAACAATAAATTGAGTTGACCAAAATTTCAATGCATATGTTCAAAAGCAATGACAGCAAAATCCAAAACCACCCCCCAACACTGATTCATAAAAGCAAGGGAGTTTGTGCAGCATTACATTTATTCCAATTGCCAACCTTGCTCCTTTTTATTCTGAGTACTGCTTTGTTTTTCGTACAGCGTCTTGGAAAACTAGACTGCTCTAGCCTCCTTTAATCCGTTTCTATACAGACAAAAAGTCAGCAATAAGGCTAGCAGTTGCTACAGCAGTCAGATACTTGATAACATCATTGATGCCAATGTAAATGTGAGTTCTCTTGGCATCTTGGGAGAGTGTGTGTTGGATGTATTCCCTGCCCTCTGCCTGGATGTTTCAGAGTTCCCTTTTGAAATTTCTTCTCTCCTTCTAAGAATGTTTATTTCTTCTCAAAGTATTTTGTACTATTGTAAAATTCTTTTTGAATCTATGTTTCTTAGCTGTGGTTAATGATGATCTCTGTTGTATCATGGAATTGTTCTGCTGCCATATCCAGATCCTTCTCTGATCAGCATGTGAGGGTACCATCTTTCAAGGCCAGAGCTAATGACTGGAGTAAAAGGATGGAATCTGAAACTTTTTTTTTCTTTTTTTTCTTTTTTTTTTTTTTTTAGGCTGAGAGTCTTTCCTTTGTGCTACCACTGGGGCAGATGAGGAAGAATTGTTTTTAAAAATTTGTTAAACCAGGTTCCATGAAACATAGGACATACTTCTCCCTAACACTACCTTTCTCCATCCTGCTGAATTGTTTGCAGCAGAGAATTCCTGTACATGCAGCCCCTTCGGTAGTGGTGAGGGCATCTCAGTTTCCCACCTCTTTTCTGGCATGAGTATATGTGAGGTGGGCTCTGGAGTTATCCCTTCATATATGCAGTCAAAAGATGAGGGTAAGGCACTCAATAGAGGGTTATATCCTTTTGGATACATTCTGTAGGATGTAGCTGTGTACCCTTCCGTAAGCTTTACAGCAGTGAAGGGGAAAGAGAAAAGCTGCTGGTGTAAATGTATTACTCCGTTTGTTTTCACCAGTATTCATTTGATTATGTGTTTTTCAACTGATGATAGGGTATCGAGATAAAAGTGGAACTTCCATCTTACGCTGATGGAAGCAGGTGGAGCAGATATGTCCTCCTCAAAACTTAAATTCACCTAAAAAAATCACTGGGATTTTTCTGTTTCTTTCCCCCTCTGTTCCTGAAACTGTTCAGGGCACAAAATTATTTTGACAAGTGTGAAGCTGATGGGCAGCAGACTGATCACCAAGGGCTCAGTGCACCATATAAAGAACACACTGGAGCATTTTAAGGGAGAATCTGGTGGAAATTATATCGTTAAATTTGCACACTTGAGAAAGAATCAAAGATTTTTCAGCTTTAACTACAACATTTTCGTCAGTTTATAGGCACTCATGTGGCCCTTTGCACTCCAGTGCTCAATGCTATACTGGAGCATTAGTTAGCTAATTTAGAAGGGCATTTATTTTCTAAACAGCTTGTAACATAGGGAAGTACCTCTACCCTTTCTTTTTTTTCTCTTTTAGTTCCTTATCTAAAACACAACCGTATCTGCATGAATATTTCCTGTAGATTTAACCTTCAAGTCTCTGCTTTTGTAGCTACACTGACATGGTTAGTCAATGAGATAGCAGCACTTTTCTTATAAGAATAAGGAATAAGGGTATTTTATTTCATTTAGCACAGGTTTGAAGGTTGGTTGAGCTAATCCAGAAAGAAACTGCTTTCCTTCCCTGCATATATATGCCTGACATAAGATGAAAGTTAGACTGTAAGCTTTTATAAGAAAAGGGAGGAATATCCTTTATCAAATGCTCAGAGAGGATGTTTAAGGAAGGTGAGCTTAGTCTCTGTGGAATAATAAGAAGACTGGATATATTAGTCATTGGCAAAATAAGAAAAGTCCAGTGGCAGGTAATATCTCTCAAGAAAAGGGCAAAGTTCAGCTGCAGTCAGTAGGGGTTTATTTTCAATGTCCAAGTGAAGATGAGTGACAGTTCTCTAGTATACAAATTCAGTGGTCAAAGTTCAATTTCTAAATGCTGAGAAATGGGAAGATTCATATCCTCACCCCGAACAGGCGGCATTATAACCCTCTCAGACTCTTGTGTGTCCTTTCGTACAATGTCTTCATAGTTGGAAAAAGTTTCATTTTAAAATCAAGATATGTAGAGAGATTACAAATATGAATTTGCATTAACTGCAGTTCTGTTTATTGCAGACAATTAGCTGACAGAAAAATATTTATGTTTCCACTGTATTAACTGTCTCATAGTTATGAGAGTAGCAATTCAATGTTTAGATTTCTAATGGTATTTTAATCTCAATGGCTTGTAGTTCACAGGAAATTGGACCAAGCTGTGTTTTAAACCATGCATTTATTTTCCATAGTTTGGAAAGCAAAGATAAATCATTACTGAGAAAATAAGAGTTTATTAATGTTAGTTTTGATTTCATGACAGGAACAGGCTCTCTGATCCTGGAAAGCTTACCTAAGCCTCAGTAAGAATTATCCTCTTTTTCGTAGGTGCTTGTTTGAAAGTTGTTACATCAAGCCTAATATGTACTAATATGAACACAGATTATTATGTCAAAAAATAATTGTGCTGTCTATATAGAATGGACCCAGCAGAAGTCCATAAGAATGTTACCTTATTTTAGTGTTTAGCTTATCTTGAAGGATGATCTGCCTAAAATAGGAAGATCTATTTGACTTGCAAAGTCAACACAAAGTGATGCTGGATCCTTCTAAAGAACATATGCATAAATATTAGCTAAAGCTAATAAAGTTGAAGGTGCAAAACACAATACTGAACTGTGAATTAGATCTGTTCTTTTCCATTAGTTATTTAAGCCCTATGTGGAGAAGGGAAATACTACATCCTGTAGATACTTACAGAAATTTTTCTACTATACATAGTAAAACCTTATAGTCTGGGAAGTGAAAAGCTTCCCAGACTATAATAAGATATGGGACCAGGCTTACAGACTAACTAATTTCTCACTGAAATTCTCTGATTGATCTTTAACTGTATTATATTTTGTAAAGAAATGATTGGTGAGAAAACATGTTATCTGAAGGGTCAGTGGATATTGAGTAGTAGATGAAGATTCATTAATATTTTTCTTTGGAAACTTCTTGATTATAGCAATCAAGCAAAACCAAGAATTTGTTCTTCTCTGGCAAGTAACTTGCATGTAAGTTGTAGACAGCATTGCATATGTTTGGAGAAGCACTGTAGAAATGACTGTTCATGTATACAGTTCTTTCAAATGAATTGTTCTTCTGTGTCTTCCCTTCAGTCTCAACAGTGTGGAGTTTGTTAGAATGCCCTTCCTGGCCTTAAGAAGAAGATTTTGTTATGATGGTACTTCTCTTCCGGGTTTTGTGGTTTTAGTTTTTTGTTTGTTTGTTTGGTGTTTTTTGGGTTGGTTTTTTTTTTCGGTTGTTTGCTTTAATAGTTGCAGAAGTTTTGAAATTATGTGTAAATGACATCTGAAGAATACACATACCTGTAGTCTCATTCCAGGCATATGGTGTACACTGATCACACACATTGCAGAAAATGGAGTTTTTACATTCGTGATGACAATCCTTCAGCAAGATATTTGGGCATTCTATTAGATTATCAAGTAACATTTTAGTAAAGTTACTTCCTCTTTACTATTTAAAAAGCCATGCATGCTAGAGCCAAATGTAACTGAATAAAGTGAAGACATGGAAGCAGGTACTAGGTCCTAACAAACTTAGCAAAAAAATGGAAAATTGAAAGTGATTGTGTATGGATTTGTAGATTTTAAAGACGTTTGTGTTACATATTCTATTAATTGTTTTAGAAAAGTTTCCCATAAACTGAAAAGGCATTAGCATGTGTTTTATAACCTAATTCTTATTGCCATGTGACTGGATTCTTAGGTGAACTGGATTCTTGTAAGTATTTCTTTACCACTCTGAACAAAAAAATAGTGCGTACATTATAAAACAGGAGATATGAAAGAAGGAATTTAGTAAGATGTTTCTAGTGATTTTTGGGCTGCCCAAGATAGCATAATTAATAGAGTAAACTAAATATTAACAAGTTCTTGACTTGACCAAAAGTATAGAATATCTGTACTGATATCTGATATATCTGATTTTCTTCAGAAAGGATGATAAGTTTTTCTCCATGTGTATTAGAATTGTACATATGTGTACAGTCATGCTTAACTTCTTTGTACCCTGCATAAGTAAAACTCTGTAGCTGGTTGTTTAGAATCCTCAGCAGCTAAGAAAACTGGGTATGTGGCGCACTTACTTCAGGGAAAGAAAAACTTCAGTGATAGTTTATAGAGATAATAGAGATAAAATAATAATAATATATTAT
>VWZS01009737.1:14568-29193 GCA_013397075.1 Rhabdornis inornatus
TGACAGGACATGACGCTGCTGTCCCCATTCCCTCCCCAGCCTGCTGGACTGGTGGCACTGGACACCTGGAGTGACGGATGTGGCCCTTGGCCTGTGGTGCTGGAGCTGGAGCAGCTGTGGGGACACAGGGCTGGGGCATGGAGCTGGGGGGAACTTCTTCTTCATTCCCATCCTAATGTCCACTTTCTGTCCCATCCCATCCCATCCCATCCCATCCCATTATCCCATCCCATTATCCCATCCCATCATCCCATCCCATTATCCCATCCCATCCCAATTGTGCCACCCTGTCCTCAGGCACTTCCCGACTCTGCCAGGTCCTGTCCCCTGAGCACTTAGGTGTCTCTGGGGCTTTGCTGTCTCCCCTGTATCAGAGGCACTGGGGCACACGTTCATTCTGTCTCTGCCAGAGGACCCCCAGGTCCTTCCCACAGAGCTGCCCCAGCCCATGTCACTGCCAGGGGCTGTTCCTTCCCCAGGGCAGCATGTGGCATTTGTCCCTGTCATGTCCCTGTTGGTCCCTTCTCGCTGCCCTTGGGCATGGGGACAGGTCTGCACACGTTTGGTCACCACAGTCCCAGATCTGGGTGGGAAGGGAGCTCAGAGCTCCCCCAGTGCCACCCCTGCCATGGCAGGGACACCTCCCACTGTCCCAGGCTGCTCCAGCCCCAATGTCCAGCCTGGCCTTGGGCACTGACAGGGATCCAGGGGCAGCCACAGCTGCTCTGGGCACCCTGTGCCAGCCCTGCCCACCCTGCCAGGGAACAATTCCTGATTCCCAAGATCCCATCCAGCCCTGCCCTCTGGCACTGGGAGCCATTCCCTGTGTCCTGTCCCTCCAGGCCTTGTCCCCAGTCCCTCTCCAGCTCTCCTGGAGCCCCTTCAGGCCCTGCCAGGGGCTCTGAGCTCTCCCTGGATCCTTCTCCTGTCCAGCTGAGCACCCCCAGCTCTCCCAGCCTGGCTCCAGAGCAGAGGGGCTCCAGCCCTGCAGCAGCTCCAGGTCCTGCTGATGTTTGGCCCTGTTGAGATCCAATTAGTGAGAGATGCCTCTGCCTGAATTAAATTGCAAATGAGACCCTATGCCGAATTTTACCTCACTTAATAAATGTGAGGTAGAGAAATAGGAAGAGATAGAAAAGTGGAGAGGGAGAGAGAGAGTCCCACCTGTGGATCCAGCAGTGAGTGTCCCCTTTGTCCTTCTTCACCCCGGGCTCCTCAGTGCTGGGGTGGGGGGCCTGGTTCCTAGTTCTGTACAGAAAGGGGGCTGGGTGGCAAATCCACAAAGCCCTGTCTCAACTATCAAATCTTTTCACTATTTACGCATTTTAGCAAACAAAGGAATTAGTGTCATTGGCTACAATTCATACAGTTCTCTTATGAGTAATGAGTAGTCTACCTTCCATTGGTTAAATACGTCCTTTGCTTCTCATGCTAATTAGTCCCATGCTCAGTATTGCTCTTCTTTTGGACCGGTGGCTTTTTGGGTCTCTGGGCCATGAGTCAGTGGTTGCAATGTGCCCCTGCTGAGTTACCCTTTCTGCTGCTGGGCCAGACTCAGCTCAGTTCCCCAGCTGGTTTTATCAGTTTCTTCCTTGCCTTGGGGTTTCTGCTGAATGTCCTGGTGAGTTCTTCATTCTTGGTATCCACTCCCAGTGGCACATCCTTCATCCCAAGCTTTGTTAGCCCACCCTAGGCACAAGATCATTGAATTTACCTTCCTCACACCAGGGCAGCAGTACCAGTTTATCCAGCCCCAGTTCCAGGTATCCACAAGGCATATTTGGGAGGCTTGGGTGGCCACTGGTAGTCACAGCTGCCTTCTGTCCATAACCTGGGCTGGTGTTTGGCTGTGACTTATGTATGAGCAGTTACTTTTTTCCACATACTGCCACAGTGGGGAAATTTTGTCCGGACACCTTAAACCAGGATGTGCCAACCAGATCTTGCCTCTTCCAAGCCTGGAATCAGCACCTTCCAGTCATAAATTCCTCCTTTCTGTGACCCTAACAGTGCTGGAGACAGACACTTGTGCTCTTCAGCTCTGATGGGCCCCAGGGCTGGGGCAGCTCTGCAGGTGGGGTCTCACCTGAGCACAGGGGCACAATCCCCCCTTTCCCGCTGCCCTCACTGGGGGATCAGCCCAGGACTGGGAGATTTCTGAGCTAGGCTCTGTCCAGCCTCTCACCCACCACATTCTTCTCCAAGGGCTGCTCTTGAATCTGTTCATGCCCCAGCCTGGATTGATCCCAGGGGCTGTCCCAGCCCAGGTGTAGCACCAGCACTCAGTTTTTGTGTCCTTTGCAAGGTTACCATGGCCCTCAGCAGCCTGGAGACCCTGGCAGTGCCCTGTGGCACCATGCCCTGGCAGAGCACAGGTCCCCAAGCTGTCACACCTGCCACAGCCCCTGCTTGCCCACCCCATGCCCACCCAGCAGCCCAACCTGCCCTGGACCCTGCTCCAGGCCCCACCACCTTGGGGGCTGGCACTGGGGGAGGCCCCAGGAGTTTCCTGAGCCACAGCTCACGTGGCAGAAATGGGGGCTCCCACTCTGTGGGGGGCTCTGCACCCCCGACCCCAGGGCTCCATGAGCCAAGGCCCCCAGTGCCCAAGGGAGCTGGGCTCACCCCACAGCTCCCACACCTGGGACTGGGACCCCCTGGCACCCCGTTGCTCATTGGGAACCCAATCACCTCAGGGCTGGGACCTCACTGCACTGGGACCCCACCACCCACAGGATCCCAGTGCTCTCCAGGACTCCACAACCACCTGAAGTCCAGCACCTGCCAGGGCCCCACCACCACTGGTGCTGGGATCTGGGATCCCCTCCCCACCCTGTGACCCCACCACACATTTGGATTTCAGCACCTGCACTGGGACCCATTCCTCCCCCACAACCCAAAGTCACCAGAGTCCCAGCACCTGCACAGGGACCCCATTCCTCCCCCTGACCCCAAAGTCCCAGCACCCACCACGGCCCCACTATTACCACAACCCCACCAGCACCTGGATCTCCCCACCCAGCAGGACCCCACCACAATAGACAGACCACACAACCACACAGAGGAGGTTTTTTTTTTCCTCTCTTTTTTTTTTTCCTCTTTTTTTCTCTTTTTTTTTTTTGCACAAAACAGGACATTTATTCAAGTGTTCTCCAGCACAAGTACATTAGAAAGGAGCTCGTCTGTATTATACTCTTCTGGGCACCAAAGAAAAAGAAAAGGAGGATGGGATGGAAGCGGGACGGACAGACTTTCTACATCTGCTGCACGCATTGACCTTTATTAGTTCAGAACAGCTATGTCACGAGCAATACTCACACAGATACAACAGCGCCGGGCGCCCGCGGCACCTCCGGCCGTGAAATGCACAGTTCAGCGGCAATAAATAGAGAAGCGACCCTAAAAAAACAAACCAACAAAAAAACAGGGGCAACGAACCGAGAGAGAGAAGTAGAAAATAAAAACCGGGGGGTTGGGGCTCGGGGTGGGAAAAGGGGAGGGAGAGCAGCCGGGGCGGCCGCGGCGGCGCCAAATCAAAGGGAGGAAGGAGGGTACCAGCTCTACGCGCGTATTCCTCGGGATGATGAGTACATGATTCCCACAAATAGTTAAGCGTCAGCTACTTCAATGTCTAGGCTAAAACACATGAAATCTCTCGTTTAGTTTTCAAGTACAAAGTTAAAATGCCTTTTTCTTTTTTGTTTTTTTTTTTTAATAATAATATATAAGAGTAAAATAATAGTGCTCTTTGAAACTCCACTACGAGAAACAAAACAGTCATTGTCCAGACAGCAGACTTAATTTAACAATATATATTTTTAATAAAATGTTTTAGCACCGTGTTTGTCCCCACTCCCTCGGCGGATCTTAAGGAATTTAGGCCTTTCTGTGTTGTTTTGAGTTTTCATCTAGGGCTGTGCAACAGAATTTGTCTGGTTGTTTTTAAAAAAAGACGTGAGTCGGGTACGTTAAAAACAGAACTCTTGCCCCAGGCATCCCCACGGTCCCCACCGCCGCCGGCACCTGTTCCCAGCAGGAACCTGCTTCCCACCGGCACCGGTACCGGCACCGGTACCGGCACGGCCGTGCCAACACCGCGCCGAGCCGGGCCAGCCCCGCGCCACAGCACCTGCTGGGACCCAGCCCCCAAAGGTGCAGCAGGGCCAGGGGGGTCTCAGGAAGCGCTGCAGGGCTGGGCTGAGCCGGGGCGGCCCCGGGGGTCCGCTGGGACCCCCCAAACCCAGCACGTGGCCGTGCAGAACCCGCCGACAGTGCCACAGGACGGGGCAGCACCGGCACCCGGAGCTGCAGGGCCACGCAGGGTCAGCACCCAGCGCCACAGGGGTGTGCAGGACCAGCACCCAGAGCTGCAGGACCGTGCAGGGTCAGCACCCAGTGCCTCAGAGCCATGCAGGACCTGCCAACAACGTTGCAGGGCCGTGCAGGACCAGCACCCAGCACCTCAAGACCATGCAGGATCAGCACCCAGTGCCACGGGGCCGTGCAGGACCCACAAACGATGCTGTGGGGCCATGCAGGACCCGCATTTGCCACGGCGAGGCCATGCAGGGCCTGCAATCGGCACTGCAGGGCCATGCAGCACTTGCACCCAGGTCTGTGGGGCTGTGCAGGACCCACAGACAGCGCTGTGGATCCATGCAGGACCCACAGCCAGCGGCAAGCAGCCCTGCAGGACCTGCAGCAGTGCTGCAGGGCCATGCAGGACCCGCAGTGCCCACCGTGCTCCACACAGGACACCCATGGCCATGCCAGCCCCACAGACGGGGTCATGGGGCCATGTGGGCTCAGACAGCAGCAGGCACGACCTGTGCACAGTGCAGCAGTCCTGTGCCATCCTGTGCCACCCGGCCCCGGGACCGAGCAGGAGCCCAGAGCCCGGGGCCAGCGCCCTCCTGCCTCGCCACCTTCACTCCCCGGCAAAGCCAGGCCCCGCGGTGCCCCCACCGCAGCCGCCTGTGCCAGCTCAGCTCCCCGAGCCCCCCGCACCCAGAGGGGCCCCCAAGCCCCCAGTAGCACCAGGAGGGAGGGGAGGTGGGGGCCCCTTGGCCGCCCCGTCGGTCCCAGCGCCTCAGAGCGCCGCGGCTCGCTGCCATTAGCCAGCACCCCGCAGCGAGCGCGGCCCCGGAGCCCGCACCTTTCACAGTTAGAGAGGAGACAGCGACGGGCCCGGCCCTAGCACCAGTCCCTGCCCCACCGGGTCCGGCCACCCACCGGGGCTGCACCGGGCCGGACACCGGACACCTGTAGCACCATCCACCGCCGCACTGCCAGCACCTGCCCGCGCTCTGCTCACACCGCGGCCCCTGCGGCCGGGGCTGCCGACACCGACGCTGCCACCAGCCACCGCCACGGGCACCCGTCACCCCCGGCGGGGCACGGGGCCACCCCACAACGGGGCACGCTCGCTCCAAACCGCGCGTGGGCAGGAGGGCGATGGCCCGGCAGCCGCGGTGACACTGCCAGGGTCCCGTCCCGGCTCGCCGGGGCATCGCCCTCCTGCCGCCAGCCCGGCCCCGCGGATGTAGCACCAGGGTCCGGCGCCCGCGGCCATCCCCGTGCCATGCCGGAAACGCCCCGGCCGCGCTCCGGCACCGCTGCCGCTCCATCCCCCCTGCCCCGTCGGCGTCGCCGCCACCGCCCTTGGCCAGAGCCTGTCCGCAGCACCGTGCCCCACGCAGCGCCCACGGCGAGGGGCNATAAACTGTAAACAAGAGGTAACAGCGGCTTCTAGGATCTGCTCTCTTCAAGGTTTCCGTGTGGTAGGCACCCAAAATACTGTAGAAAAGGTGTGTGTGTGGTGTGTGTGTTCCCGGCCTCCCTGCCGGGTTGGCTCCATGTCACCGGAGAGCGGTGCTGGTGGAACAGAGCGAGGCTCAGCCGCCGGGCGCTGCTGGAGCCGCCGGGCGCTGCTGGAGCCGCAGCCGGGGCCGGGCCGGCCGGGCGCTGGCGCGGACGGAGCGGAGTGGTCTCGGAGCGGGTCTCGGAGCAGAGCGGGTCTCCTTTGCCTCCGCCTCCCTCCCGACTGGGCTTTCCCGCTGCCGTTTCCCCCTCTCCGAGAGCGGCGCTGGCGACGGTGTCTCGTCTCGCCCGCTGCTCCGAGAAGTGGAAACCAAACCGACAGGAAAACCCAGCCAGAAAAGAGCGGAAAATTAAAAGGTTACCCAAAAAAAATGGTTTTGGTTTCTTTTCTTTTTTTCTCTTTTTTTTGTTTTTTTTCTGTTTCGTCATCATTTTGTTTGCTTTCGCCATCTTCGTTGTTTGTTTGCTTCTTGNCGTACGCAGAAGAGCACCAGTACGCTGTGGGGTGGCACCGGCGGGGCAGGGGGGGCACCACCGAGGCGCTTCCTTTCGGGACAGAAAAAGGTTATTGCATGACTCGGGATGGAGACGCTTCCGCCCGGCCGCCCCGGCCCTGCCGCTCGCTCGGAAAGGCCCGGCACGTAAGGCAACGTGGAAGCTGATGTCTCGACTCACCCCGCTGTGTAAAGCACCATTATGAAGTCAGGTTGTACAGTAGTAACAGTACCTTTTATATATATATATATCTATATCNCCGCAGCCGGGGCCGGGCCGGCCGGGCGCTGGCGCGGACGGAGCGGAGTGGTCTCGGAGCGGGTCTCGGAGCAGAGCGGGTCTCCTTTGCCTCCGCCTCCCTCCCGACTGGGCTTTCCCGCTGCCGTTTCCCCCTCTCCGAGAGCGGCGCTGGCGACGGTGTCTCGTCTCGCCCGCTGCTCCGAGAAGTGGAAACCAAACCGACAGGAAAACCCAGCCAGAAAAGAGCGGAAAATTAAAAGGTTACCCAAAAAAAATGGTTTTGGTTTCTTTTCTTTTTTTCTCTTTTTTTTGTTTTTTTTCTGTTTCGTCATCATTTTGTTTGCTTTCGCCATCTTCGTTGTTTGTTTGCTTCTTGTGGTTTCTGTTTGTTTTTAAATAGCTAAAGCTGATCCTGGGAAATTCCGGAGAGGACACTGACCCCTTTCGCTCGGGGAGACGTGTGCTGGGTTCCCGTCGGGCTGCGAAATCCCGTCTCTCTTCTGGGTGCTGACTCTTCTCTCATTCCGTGTTTTCACTTCTCTTGGCGTGGATGGGTTTGTTTCCGACTCGCTCCGTGTGACCAGTTCCTGCCCATCTCTAGACGCAGGCAAAGTATTCCTTCAGGGGCGCGAAGAGGTGGCGAATCACCGGCACGCTCCAGGACCTGCCGAGCAGTCTCTGCCGGGCCAGGCGGCTCATGTTGGACACGTCCGTGTAGTGCACGGGGAAGCCAAAGACCCTGCGGGACAGGGGTGGGGAGGGGTCAGTCAGAGGCGTGGTGTGGCTTGGGCAGCACCCAGCGCGGTGCCCCGGCCCGGTACCCACGGTACCTCTCCATCTCCGTGCACCACAGGATGTCCTCCTTCTCGTTCATGAACACGGGGAAGTGCTGGTCCTTGCCCTGCTTGATGGAGTTGGAGCGAGTGGTGATGGTTCGCACTTTGCTGAACTGCAAGAGGCACAGGCTGGTCAGGCTGGGCTGGGCTGGAGCCCTCAACCCCCAGGAGCCACCACCCTGTGCCCCAGGGAGCCTGAGACTGCTGGTGACAGCACTGGAACCCCCCCCTGCTGTCCCTTCAGGAGCCCTCCCCTCAGCCCCTGAGCACCCAGCCCTGCTGACCTTTGCTATCCTGCCGTGCTCCAGGCACTCCTGCAGCTCCAGCTTATCATTGACGGTGGATGCGAGTGGCCTGGGGGGGGAGAGATGGTGAGGGGGGGTGCCAGTGCTGTGTCCCCCCACCGTGCCCACAGGACAGGTCTCCAGCTGGGGTTTGTGGGGATCACAAGGTGGTCATGGCTGTTTTGGGGTCTGTGGCAGGCTATTGGCAAGAAGCAGCCAATTCCTGTGGGAGCCCATCTGTAGTGGCCACTAGCTGTGGGCCACCACAGCCAAATCCAAGGGGGACACAAAGGACAGATTAGTGCCTCCCCCTCCAGCACAAGAGAGCTGGGACAGGACCAGCCACCCCCACAAGGGAACCACCGTAAGTTTCTAGGGTGTGCCATCACCTCTTTGTGAGACTCCTGCTCTTGCCCAGCACTGACCACGGTCAGGGGACCCCCAGACCACATCTGGGCTGAGAGAGGGAGGGAGGCAGGACCCAGGAGTGCAGCCCACCCTCCCAGAGCCAGGCCAGGGGCTGAGCTTTGGGCTGCTCTCACCAACCTGTTCATGCCAGGCAGGTTCCCCCAGAAGTACCGTGCCCGGTGCGCTGCAGACACTTCTTTGGCATCAATCATGACGGGATTGGACTGAGAGATGGAGAGTGGCAAAGGTCAGCAGGGCTGGGCAGCCCCTTGCTGTGGGGCTGGGATCTGGGGGGACCCCAGGGCTGGAGGGGGGTGACCCCAGGCAGGCACTGACCTCCAGGAAGCGCGAGATGTCCCTCTTGTCGCTCACCCCCATGGCCACCACGTTCTCAAAGAGCCAGAAGAAGGGCCGGTCGTCACCCTCCTTGGGCCGGGCTTCGTGGAGCAGGCGGTAGAACTCAAAGAAGAGGCGCCCAGTGCCCTCTGGGAGGAGAGAGGAGGGGCTGGGCTAAGGGCTGGGGGTCTCTGTCAGCCCTGGAGGACCAGCCCCACCCCTGTGGAGCCCCAGCCCTCTCCTACCGTAGAGACCCTTCCTGGCCGGGTTGACAATGGACAGGTCGTTGCAGGGGCTCCCCCCAATCACCAGATCAAAGGGGCCCCACTCCTGTATCTGCAGAGGGAAAGGAGACCCAGGTGAGCCAGGCACTGCCACAGCCTTGGGGACAGGGGGCAGAGCTCCCACAGTGGGAAGGGAGCCACCGGGACCATTGAGCCCTGTTGCTGGCCGTGCACAGCACACCCTGACACTCCCACCCTGGGCCCGAGTGCTGTCCAAAGGCTCCTGGAGCTCTGGCAGCCGGGGGGGGCTGAGGGGGGTCGGGGGGCAGGGCAGGACAGGACGTACGTGTTTCTGGGTGACATTGCGGACGTCCCCGACGTACATGATCTTGCCCTGATGCCTCACCATGCCCACGGTGATGGAGTCCTCACACACCTCGGAGGCGATGTACCTGTCCACCTGGATGCCCAGGTCCTTCAGCACCAGCAAACCTATGGGGAGCCACGGGGAGTGGGCCTTGTGCACGCACAATGGGCCCCGAGCCCTGTCCTCACCTGTCCCACACCCCAGGGCCATCCCCCCCAGCCCTGTCCTCACCTGTCCCACACCCCAGGGCCATCCCCCTTCCTGCTCCCCTCTAGTGTGTGACCCCAGGGATGGAGAAGACAATGAGGACTCCCCACGGGAACACCCACAGATCTGTCCACACCCTGTGGCCTTGCTGCTCTCACCCCAGCAATCCAATCCCGCACACCCCGGGGGGGGCCTGCAAGGGCCATGGGGCCAGGGACCCCCACCCACCTGTGGCGATGCCATCAAAGAGCGAGAGGACCCGGATGGGCTTCCTCTTCTCAGCTGGCACCGGCGGGTACACCTTCGGTGGGTCCTGGAAGCCATGGGGATGGGGTCAGTGGGGTGAGGCTGGGGGTCAGTGGGGTGGGGCTGCGGGCCAGTGGGAGGGGCCACTCACAAACTCCTGGTCGTGGTTGTTGGCGAAGAACATCTGGAGGCGCGAGGGCCAGTCCTCCCGCCGCCGCAGCAGCCCGTACACGCCCTTGTGGCCACACATGTAGCAGTTCCAGGGGTCCTCCTTGATGGCCGCCTGTGCCGCCCCCGGGCCCACCAGCAGGTCCACACACTCAACACAGAAGCACCTGGCACAGGTGGGAGCCAGGGTCAGCAGTGGGGCTTGTGCCACCACCAGAACCTACCCAGATCCCCAGCACCAACGCGGCGTCACCCACCGGGGTCCCACAGATCTGCCCACACACATCCCTGCTCTGAGACCACTGGCATTTCCCTGCTCCATGCTGAGACTTCAGACAAGCCAAAGCTTGACCCAGCCCTACAGCAGGACTGTGGCATCACCAAAACCTCCCCAAACCAGAACTGGCACAATCCAAAACCCCATGGCAGGACTGCGGCGTCACCAAAAACCTCAACACAAAAACTTCAGTCCCACACCAGACCTGGGACACCCCCAGAACTACTGAGCTCCACAGCAGTACTGGAGCATTGCCACAACCTCCCCCAGCCCTACAGGATCTCATCACTGCCCAAACCTCCAAAGCCCCACACCTGGCCTGGCATCACCAAAACTCCATGGCAGGACCATGCCATCTCCAGACTGCAGCATTACCATAACCCAAAACTTCCCCCAACTCCAGAAACCAGGACCAAGGCACCATCAAAACCTCCCAGTCTCAAACCACAACTGGCATCACCCAATCCCCATACCAGGACTGTGGCACCACTGGGACTACCCAGCTCCATCAAGGCAGGACCAGGACATTGCAAAACTCCCACAATCCCATACCTGGACCAGAACATTACCAAAACCTCCCAACCCTACACATGGGGACTGTGGCATCATTAAAACATCCCAGTCCCAAACCAGGACTGGCATCATCAACAGCCCATGGCAAGAATGCAGCACCATGGAAATTTTTCCAGTCTCGCACTGGGATATCACAAATGCTCCCAGCCCCAAACCAGGACTGGCAGCACTGAATTCCTACACCAGGACTGAAGCATCACCAGAATGTCCCATGCTGGGACTGTGGCATCACCAAAACATTCCCAAGCCCCACACCAGGACTGGCAGCATTTCCATGCCAGGTCTGTGGCACTACCAAAACCTCTCTAGCTCCACCTGAGGACTGAGGCATCACAAAATATCCCAGACTGGTGTTGAGGTGGATAAATCTGGTCCAGGGAATGGGTCTGAAATGCAGATTGAGCTGCAGAGGTTGAGCTGCGGGTGGAACCCCCACCGTGAACTGCTGAGCTTTGGAATAACAAAGAGCATGAGGAAGGGTGAATGGACACAGCAGGAGTTGGGATAACATAACAAAGGAGACACAGAGAGGTGCCTGCCAGCCAGGTGGATGTAGAGGGGGACACTGAGGGGATAATACCGAGGTGTTCTTTTGTGGGATCCCTCCTCGGGGCACCAGCTCCAGCTCAGGCTGTGTTTGTATTCCTGTGCCACGAATAAATGGCTTTACTGAACAAGACATCTGAGACACTGCCATTGGAAACTGGGCTGGAACCGGTGAGGAAACAGGGTCTGACTGGGTGAGGGGCTGTGGGGAGCCGAGCAGGGCCCTCAGGTCACTGCAGCTGCCCTGCAAAGGGGCTCTGGCCACAGCAGTGACAGTCTCTGGCACCGAGTGTGACACCCCAGGAGGCTCAGAAACGCTCAGACTGGCAAGTTTCCTTACTGACATCACCAAACTCCCATGCCAGGACCTGGCATCAGCAGAACCTCCCAGTCTCACGCAGGACTGGCATCACTGACCATGGGGGACTGCAGCATCACCACACCCTACCCAGACTCACACCAGGACTGGGACATCAAAGGCAGACACGGGGACAGTGGCACCACCAGAACCTCCCAGTCCCATGCCAGCTCTGGCATCACCACAGACCACAGCGTTGCCAAAACATCCCAGCCCCAAAACAGGACCAGCATCACTGAACTCCCATGCCAAGACTATGACATCACCAAACCTTCCCTGTCCCTTACTGACACTGGGACATCACCAAAACTCCCCAGCAGTCCCACACCAGGACTGGCATCACCAAAACACCATGTGGTGGGAATGTGGCAACACCAAACGTGCCCAGCCTCATGCCAGACAGGAGCGGGGGCCCAGTGAAAGCTGTGTGGTTCCAGCCCAGCCCCGTGGCACCCCCAGCCCCCCTGGCCCCCAGCCCCACACCTGCAGCAGTTGTTGTTGCCACACATGAGGACCTCGCGGCCGCCGCAGCAGATGGTGCAGTAGGACTGGTAGCCATCGTCGTCGTACTGGTATGCACACTCCAGAAAACAGTTCTGGGGACAGCCAGGGTGTCACTGCAGGCCTGGGGACACTGGGGACCCCGGGACAGGGTAGGGCACCCTGTGAGCCCCGCCAGCCCTGCCCCCTGGCCCAGCCCCACACCGTACCTTGCAGTTTTGGCACATGCCCCCGATGAACAGAGGGTGCTCCAGGGTCACATTGAGGCTCCCACAGGAGATGCAGATGTCTGGGGCAGAAGGGAAGACATCGCCCTGGCACCCCAGCCCAGCGTGGGGACACCCCAAACCCTGTCCTGCAGTGTCCAGGAAACACTCACCCCATGCTGGGGTCACACCAGAGCTGGGGAACAACTCTGGGAGCAGCAGGCAGGACTCCCACTGCCCTCCTGCCCCACGCCAGAGCCCGAGCAGTGTCCTGGGGGTCCCTGCCACCTCACAGCTGCTATCCCTGGTGCCAGCCAGGCTAAGGGATGGGACAAGCCTCGCCCTCTTTCCTTGAGCTGCCCCCACACCCCTCTGTGCCTCCTCTGCCCTGAGATGCCCATGCAGGGAGGTGCAAGCCCAACCCCAGCCCACATCCTGGGTGCAGGAAGTGCCCCAGCCCCACGCTCACCTTCGATGTTCCTGCACTTCTGCCGGACCTCGTACACCAGCCGCTCTGGGGGAAGAGACTGGTCAGGGGGCCTGGGCCCAGCCAAGCCCCCTGTGGGTGGGGTGAAGGGAGGGAAGGACCCTGGGGGAGAAGGGGGCCCAGCCTGGAGCAGCTCATGTCCCCCATCCCGCACTGAGCAACCCCAGAGAAGAGTGGTGGCCACGGGGACATCCCCAGCCCCCCAGTACCTCGGGTGCGCTCGTCGATGATCTCCTTGACCTTGGGCTTCTCCTGGGTTGTGCTTTTCCGGGGTTTTTTGGCGGGTGGGGGTGGTGCGTAGGCGGCTGCTTCGGGCTCGACCCACATCTCCGTGTAAACTTCTTTGTAGGGGTTCCTCTCCTCTGTGGGACCAGGGGTCCTCAGCAGAGTCTCCCATCGGGTCCCATCACCAGGGGCCCCCAAAAGGGTCCCAGCCCCCCCAGGACCTCCCAGCCCCACAGTACTTCCCCTGCCCAGGCCCATACCACCCTGGTGACACCAGAGCTGACGGCCAGTGCCCCCCAGAACCCCTGGGCAAGTGTCCCCAGTGCCTCACCCACGCAGGGGCTGCACCCAGCTCACCTTCGGGGGGCTCCAGCCCCTTGGGGCCGGAGGGCTGGAAGCCACCCAGGGCCCACTCAATCATCTGCTTGTTCTGGATCTCCACCACCTTGGACGTGTCTGTCTCGTCGTTCTCAGGGCATGCAGGGAAGATCTTCCCAGCCCGGCTGCTGGCCACCTGCGGGGGTGCAGGTGTCACGCACCCCCCCAATGGGGGTCCCCATCCTCACTGCCCCCCCCTGCACTGCCCAACCACGCAGTGCCCAGCCTCGGGGGGACCAACGTGGTCAGAAACCTCCACAAGAGACCCCAGCACTGCTCAGAACCCCCAAAGCCAGGATCCCCCCACATCACTCCACAAGAGACCCTCCCAGCAGTGCTGAGAGATGCCCTGAAAGGCGTGAGCCCCAGAGACCCCCAGAGTCCCTGACCTCCTCCCCAGACCCCTGCCTGGCACAGGTGATTCCCAGACACCCCCAAAGCCCCCTGAGAGAAAACACAAATGTCCTCAGGGGATATCCTCCAGATCCCCATGCCTTTTAAGAGACCTCCATGTGGGGCAGGGTCCTGGCAGGGTGGAGAGGCAGCTGCTGCTCGCACAGATGGAGCCACTGTCCCTGGGATGTCCCCCCGGCTCCGCGTGTCCCCGCTCACCTGCAGCACCTCGTAGATGGCCTTGCGGTACATGGGCTGCTTGTTGTAGGTGGCCTGGTGGAAAGCGCTGGCAAAGGAGCTCAGGGGCAGCAGCTTCTCCACACACACCTGGGGACAGACAGGACGCGGCCGTGGGGACACCCGGAGCAGGACTCCTGTCACCCCCAGGCCCCCCGGTCGCCACTTACCACCGAGAACTTGCCGTCGCCGAACCACATAACCCAGCGGGTGCCCTCGGCGGCGCGGCTCCGGCCGGTCATCCACCAGGACACGATGCGGCCGGGCCACCACGAGAAGCCGCGCAGCTTGCCCCACACCAGCTCGCCGATGCCGAAGCCGCGCCCGTCCTGCGGGGGAACGCGGCGCTCAGGGCGGTCACACGAGGGCCCGGCCCCGCCGCGGCCACGCTCCGCCCGGCCCTGCCCTCACCTCGTACTCGGGCTCGTCGTCGGCGGATTTGGAGGCGTTCTTGTCGCCGGCCTCGGCCACGGCCGGCTCGGGGGTGGTGGCCACGCTGGGCGAGGCGGGGTCGGTGGGCTGCTGCGGGCCGGGCGGCGGGCTGGCCTCCTCCTCCTTCTGCGCCTCGGCCCGCGCCGGCTCCTCCACCACGTTCATGACTGCGATCACCTTGGCCTTCTTCTCCGCCTACGGGGACAGGCCAGAGCATGGCCGCGGGCTCCACGGGGCACAGCGGGGCGGCACGGCATCGCCCGGGGCGTGAGCGAGCCCCCGGCCCACCGCCGGGCCTGGCGGCGAGGTGGCCTGCCTCAGTTTCCCCCTCCTGACCCCCGTCCCCCGGGACCCCCAGAGCTAATCCCGGGATCCCCGGGG
>VWZS01009765.1:533-20379 GCA_013397075.1 Rhabdornis inornatus
TATAAACTTTCTACCATTATTCTTATTTTATAATCTAATACATGCTTTGCCCTTACTTCTTTTAATTGGTCTCATCTTACAACTCTATTAATTGCCCACATTCTCCACCAAAAGATTTCTTGGTTTCATTTAATTTCCTTAAAAAATGTTTTGGTTTAATTTGATTTTCCCAGCCAATGTACCAAATAATGTTATAGTTTTGATTTGCCAATTTAAATATACTTATTTTCTGTTGTGAGACAGAGCCAGGAGCAAAGGAGCAAGGCAGGCTTAAAACTTAAAAGAGTATAAAAGAAACTTTATTAACTACGCAAAGAAAAAGAAGGAAAAAATTCAGAACAAGATCTTCAGACCACTTTTTTATCCTTCCTGCCTATTCCTTAACAACAACATACAAAGACACTTCAGTCAGTTCCTTACTAAAATAATCTTATTCAGTTCACTTCAGAGAGAGGAGCTTCTTTTTGTTTGTCTATAGGGATCTCTTTCCCAAAAGGGGGAAAGAAACAGTTTTCTTTTGACTTTACTTTCACGAGAAGCAGCTGCCCGGGAACTTGCAATTGTGGCACTCCGCCTAACTCCACAGCCTTTCTAGAGCTGTGCTTGTGGGCCATGTTGAACTTATGGGGTATTACTTTTAAGACTGAACTGTTCCAAAACAAAAGTTCTCTTCATCTCTTTTCTTTCTGTTCATGCTTCATTTTCAGAAAACCAAGATTCTCTTTTTTCCTCTGGGCGAAAGATTTTTAACACAGGTGCTTTTTGGTCAAATGATCTATCAAATAGAACACTCCAACCTTCCATGTCTTCTTTTCTCCATGGTTTATAGGAATATTCAATGTAACATCTGTTCATCTTCACAATGTACAAAAGGATTTTCAGCCATCTTTACAGCATCTCTTCATTCTCCTTCTCTTTAAAATAACTTAGTTCTTGATTCACTGACTTCGGAGTATCTCCTTTTTCCTTTTTTACTCTGGGGAAGATTAAAAAAAGTCTGCAAGTCTTATCTGAGCATTGCAAAAGTTAAAATTTCACACAGGGAAAAAACAGGGCTGCAATGCTGGAGCTGTGTCAAAATATCAAAAACCCGTCCGCGCTGGGAAAAAAAAAAAAGGCAAAGAGAAAAAAAACAACTGAGATCTTAAAACAGCCTCTTCTGAGTCTCCTTGGCCACTGCAGATGGCCATCCCCTCCTCTCTGCCGGGCCATGCCAGCTCCCCAGACACAGGGGCCAGCCCTGCCCCCCTGCCAGGCCCACAGGCATGCAGTGGAGCCAGGCACGGGCCCTGTTACCTAAACTGCCGCCAGAAAAAAAAAAAATACTCAGTTCCAGGTTACCTCCTTCAAAATGTGTGTTCACAGAGCGATCTAACTTCTCCAATTAGTTTTTCAGGCTGTCAATAACCAAGCCAGTCTTCAGTTGGTCCCAATCAACTCACAAAGAAAGTTTTCTCATTTAAAAAAACCCTCTAAGTCTATATTCCCCACGTAAAACTAGCACAGACATATAGATTTTAGTTTCGTCTTAAAAATCCAGTATGCTTCTTTTACCATGAATCTCAGCAACAAAACTTAATGAGGTTGAAGTTTCTGTGTGGGTTCTGATTCCCTGTGTTATATCAGCTGCAAAAGTTATTTCCTCTCTTGTATTACATTTAGATAATGTTTTAGTATCATATCCTTTGTATTCTTAACTTGTATTATAGTTATGCCTTTCATCCTTTACAAATGTACTTAGTGCTTTCAGAGAACACCATACTGTTCAAGGATTGCACACTACAGAAGCAGGGGGAAAATATCTGCATGTCATTTGATAACAAGTTCCAAATAGAGTAAGTAAGCTGTTGTCACTTAGGTTGGAATACTCAGGAAATATTGAGGAGTAGTGTTAGAAGGGAGCATATTGCAGATTCTGGGTAGCATGTGTGTATTGTTTAATCTCAAATAGGGACATCAACATCAATAAAACAGCTGTTCTTTTTTTCCTATAAAACTCCACTGAGACTCTATATGCTGTTTACAGTTGGAAATTTATAGCTGCTTTATAGTTGAAAATTTCAGTAGCTGAGTTTTTAGATATAATGTTGAATTTTTAGAAATGCCACTATTGTTTGGAGTTTCCTTCAGCCAACTCTTAACCTATGATCACACACGGAAACCTTTTCTTTTCTGTGAATAAGCAGGAGGAAAAATTCTGTGAACTCTCTAATTAGTAATAAATTTATTTTATTTAAAAGTAGATCTGTTAGTATGTCTATCAACTTTGACATATGTTTAAATCCAGTGTCATCATCCAAGAAAGAGATTTATCTCACTGATGTTTTGCTCCCAGAATTATCAGGTACTTAAAATTGGTATTGCTGGCTGCTGCTGTCACAGGTATTTCCAACTGTCATGCAGGAGGACTTTTTCCAAGAAGCAAAGGTGAACAGTGGGTTTAGCTGCAGTACATTATTTCAGTAATTAATTTAGAGTTCCTGACTACCAGTCACCACATACAGAGAATTCTTATAAAGTCCTTGATAAAGAGATTCAGTCTGTTGTCCCTGTGAGCTCTTTGAATTGCTCCTGATGCTGTTAATGGGGAGTCAGTCAGCTTACAGATACACAAATCTGAAGCAGAATTTCACTCTGCTTTCAACAGGATATATGTGCATACATTTATAGAAAGAATGAGATTTTGTATTTTCCTGGGCTTCAGCTCCTTTTTTGACTCCAAGGAAGGATCATGATCTGTTAGAGCTAGAACAGGAGAGGAGGGTGTTACAGAGTTCTTGTACTACCACTCTACTCAGGAGAGCTATCTGAAATTGTCACCCTCTTGCTCATCATTTCTGTGCATCTGTAAACCTATAATTCAGTTCAGGGCTGCTTCCTTCCAGGGTAGAGATAAGTTTCTCTTACTGCTTATTCTCCACAGCTTTGCAAAGCCTTTACAGCTCCAAGAGTGAATTGGATGCTGTCTGTCTTCACATGTCATTAGCATTGCTCTCCTGTCTTCCAGTGCTGTTTTGTCTTCACTAGTGATGTCAGAACTGTTTAAGATGCTATTTTGAATTTCAAATCCCACTTGAAATTGTCAGAAAAGCAAAATCTGTAGGATTTTGGAAGACTATTCCCTGCATAGAACTGAAAAATAAGACCTTCTAGCACTTCTGGGCAAGTATTACAATACAGGTATTATGTTTTTCCTCACTTCAAGTTTGGAAGTGCTTAAAAAAAGTTCTTTATGGCCTTCACATTTGGCCTCTGAAAGAAGTAGTGCAAACTTCTGGCTCTTATTTGAATCAAAAACCCTCCGAAGATTTGGAGGTGAGCAGATTTTCAGCTTTCTCAGAGTTTATCTGAATTATTTTGAGTTATTGACAGCAAACTTTACTTTCCCTGCAAGTCAGTTGTGGTGGAGATTTTTTGCAATGTAGCTGTGCTTAGCACATGAAGTTTTCTCTAGGCCTACTTCATAATACTTTATTTAGTCAGTTTAGTGATGCTTCAAGGTTTGATTTTTTTTGTGCTTCATAATCAGTCTACATTCAAAATATAGTTCATAAAAGAGGAAGATGAAAACTCAATTTCATTGTTAGGAATCATAAAATATCACAAGGCTTCTCTTTCTTTAGCAACAGATGAAAAGATGAGTGTATGAGAGAGACAGTTCTGTGATGTGTTTCATTTCATGTGGTGCTTCTCTGAGTCCTGTTATTGTATATCATCCCTAATGACTGCAATGCCTTGAGTCACAGTGTTGATTTTTAAAAGCTTTCACTTTTTCATTCTTTGTTCTCAAGGTTACATTATGTAAAACACAATGTTATATATTTTGCACTAGTACAGGCTGTATAAAAATATTTTTAATCCTGCTATGAAAACTGAAACAGCTCTGCTCTGGGGGAGAGGCTTTGGGGCTGTTTCAAGTGTTCCCAACTTCTAAAATGAACTGCTGTTTCTTCTTCTGTCTGAAAAGGTGTGGGTCATGTCTCTTGCCTTTAAAAAGTATTCCAAGGTGGTAATACTTGCACTCTCTTGCTTTGGTAATTTGATTTAGCTAATCGCCATGAATTGCAAACCACTAAGAATTATCCAATTCTTAGTAGTTTTGCCGTTTAAATAATTATGAAGATGAAAGAGAACTTTTTCTACTTTACTATAAATGTGAGAAGCCAGGCTAAAAATATGAGGGAGGTACGAGGAGAGGAAAGGACAGACTTCTGATTTTATTTCAATGGATTTGCATTATGGATAACAAGAAACAAGCAAGTTGATTTAAATACATTATTCAAAACTTCTGTTTTGACTTGATTAAATCCCTGCTCTACCAATCATTTTCCTTACCATGCCACTTTTTTTTCTTTACTTTCTGGTGAGGTGGGGCATTGTGTTTTTTAATATTTTGCTAATGTTCCCCACAGAGCTTTTTTCCCAGCTTTTTCCATGCGGCCTTTGGCCCCTCTTGGATTTTTTGCACCAAAAATCCTCTGGAAATGTGTGAGAATTGTGAGTTCTTCACTCCATCAGTGTGAACAGACACTTTGCAGAGGGTACCACGGGCTGGGGGGTTGTCTCTGAGTGGAACCCTTGGATCTGGTAGACTCTGGTAGAAAGTGTTTAGTGCAGAGAAAGCTATGAGAAAAGTTAGTAGTCAACCAGGTTAACTTTTACCACAACTCTCTTGTGCATTTAAACCTTGACTATATGTCTGTGCTCTGCCTTTTCTTCTGTGAACTACTGAAACTCTTGTAAAGTCCCTGACCATAATATACAGGTAAGAATGGAAATACTGAGGAAATCAAAATAACAAACCTCCCCACAAAAAAACGAAACACGAACCAACAAAAAACATGAGCTGTAATTTTTTTCTGGTCTCACTATACCTTTCTTGAAGTTTGCCCCAAAATAATCAGTTGTACATTGCTACTGGAATAGGGCAATTCCTTTGATTTTTCTTTAAATTTAAAAATAAGGAACCAAGTATAAACTGTCAAGAGGTTTTTTTACCAATATTTGCTGCTGCTTGCTCCATTTGCATTTGCTATCAACACACATGTATTCCTCAGCAGTCTGATTTTGTTAAAAGCTGGAAGGCTTTCACTGAGAGACATGAAAGGAGTCTTTTTCCCTGTGCTCTTGTCCCACTCCAAAAAGCTTTCCTGTGAAGCGTCTCAGGTAACACACACTGATTAAAAACATATTTTCCAAAGCAATTCTATGCATACTCTTGTGTGGAATGAAGAAAGAACTTGGTGCCAAAAGGTGCTTCTTTTGTCAAAGAGACCAGTAAGACAGGATAGTAAGCATACTTATGGAGATTCTTAAATGCCTTGCAGAAATAGTTGCTACAGTCAATTTTGAGTGAATTTTGACCAGGCAACTCTAATTTTCTGCAGCTAATGAACACTTTTTAGGTATTCAAGGAGAAAGAATAAGATCTATCACATGACAGAGTTCTCTGAAGTCTTTTTTATCAGAACAAAGAATATTCAAAAAGTTTTTTGAATTGTTGTTGAACATTCTAATTATCTACTACGAAAGGCCAGTAGTAAACCTCATACATGAGACAGGATTTTGGGAAGGAAACTGTTGGTCACCCAATCTCTCACTAATACCTTGGAGAGACATTGATCCTGTAATGTCTTAGGGTTTGCATGTGCTGTAGGCACTCCATCTACTCCGTCTTGGTTCCCATTGTGGAGATCATTGTCTTAGATTTTACAAATTGAGCTAATTCATTTGGTCAGCCTTTCAGCTTGAAGGAAGCTTGTACAAATGGCTGCAGCCCAATGCTCTCATTTTTTTTTTAATCTTGTGGAAGCAGGCTCCCCAGGTGCTTTGGCCAGTCAGCTGTGCTTAACACACAGCAGAAAATACTTGCATCGGGGGGAAGCTGTGCATGATCACCAGGCTAGGATAACCTCCCTGGGACAGTGTTAGTTACAAGCAAGCGGCAGACATGGTATCCAAGGAAAACCAGCTAGAGCGTCACTTATGTAGAAGTACAGTTTCTTCTTTCAACAAAGTGTGATCAAGGAAAGACTGGAACAAGGCATGTTAGCAAACTCTTTTCTTTCCTTCCCAGAATTACAACAACAGCTGCTTGTATGATGGACCTGAGGAGGTATCCACTGGATGAGCAGAACTGCACACTGGAGATCGAAAGCTGTAAGTACTTCTGCAAATCCTGTTTATTGTGTGGTCAATTGCTTTAGGATTTTTATTTCTGTCGGGTTCTGTTTTTTTCAGGTTTTGTTCTGGTTTTTGTTTGTTTGTTTTTTTTTTTAACATGCTACTAACCCAGTTGTCTTTCTGTCTGATGGTCCTTGTAAACACATGCAAAAAACCAGCTTTCCAAATGGATTAGTAATTTGTGGCACAAGGATTAGCAAAAGTTATTCTGTGTTTTGATGGACAATTTACAGCTTTGAAAGTCTCATTCAAATGCCTTACTGGAGTTCATGTGAGGAGTACAAGGATTATTATAATTTCTTTATCCTCCTTTACTGCTGAACTGTGTGGCGGCTTTTTTCCATTTATGAGTGAAGGCAAGAGGTTAGAATTGTCCTTGAATAGGTGCTTTGCGGGATTTTTCCTAACCACTGTGCTGTACTTAAACTTTCAATGTACATAAACAGTTTGTTCATATATATTGTTTTAATGGCTGGTGTCTATTGAACTTTTTATATAGACAAACCTTGTGAAGTAAAACCTCTCTTTTCTCTGAAGAAGATTCAAGGTCACTCTTACAATGACAATATTGCAAGCATGTTATGTAACACTCTAATTAAGATTATATCAGAACTTTCAAGATAAATGTCACATTTTAATATAGAGTACACAAGTAAGTGTATTTTTAAAATAAGTTCTGTATTATGAAATATGTGGGATTTCTGTGTTTAATTTGTGCTACTGTCTGGTAAGAACATGATACAGCTGAACTTCTGTTTGAGAAAGCATTTAAGAATATGCTTTATATTTGTGTCCAAATTTCATTCATTTTACTGGAATTTACAGATATGCTAAAATTCCTGTGACGCTGTTGCCTGAAATAATATCTATGCATAAGTAAGCAGTGAGACTATCATTAAAATTCTGTGTACTGATATTCACAAGCAGCAAATGTAGTCATGGACTTTGCACTGCATGGATAAAATCTAGTTTGTTTGGGGGTTTTTTTTGTAGTTCAGTGTAGATTTTCCATTGATAGCATTTGATTCAGAATCTCATACCTGCAGCTGGCTATTATACAACCAGTATATAGGTAGTATATATAGGCTGATTATAATGTGTGAGAAAACTATTGGCATAATTCAGACTTACAGAGATTTTTATGGAGAAAAGTTTTGCTATGACAGTGTCTTTTAATTGTTCTTGTAGCAAGGACCTGGTATTTTTCTATTTTTCAATTATGTGTATAAGGTGGGAAGCTGGAGAGTCAGAAGAAATCCTTTCTCTCTGTTTACAGCATTGTTTAAATGGCCAACAAGGTCTTGCCATCTCTCTGCATTGCTGAGATGACTAAGTATTATTTGGATTCACAAACTAGATACCTCTCCTCTCATCCTTTCACAGCCTGGCCTGTACAATATTTGCAGGAAATACCTGTCATGTCAGTCCTTAGGCAAAGCAGAAAATTAAGTTGGGTGTCTGCTTTTCAATGAGAGCACTAGTTCTCATTTAGACTTACAACGTGGGATTTGTAAATTGAAATTTCCCTTTTATCTGATTTAGAGATTTGATGCAGATCACTTATCTTTCAAGAAACAATCCTAAAAACTGAGCTATTGAGCAGTCAAAGTTGTTGTTCCATTTGGTATAAAAACTTAATGCTCATTATATCATAGATAGGTTAGAAGTTGAATTTACTATAGAAGTCAGGATGCCTGGAGCAGAGGTCATTTGTGGACTTGTGAGCTCTGTTGCAGCATCACAAAGGTAAAATGGATTTAAATCAGGATACTATGTGTAGCCAGCCTATTTCATTGTAATAATGAAGTCCATTAAAGACTGGGGATAAATTAACACTTGAACTGTGTTTTGAAGCACTGTCACACTGCTTTAGAAAATGTTTAGTCTTCATAAACGTCCTGATGAAAACCTGTCTGTCTACTCTTCATGTGTCACTTAAAGCAAAAATGCTGGTAGGTAGATGGGCAGGATGAATAAGATTGAAAGTGACTTTCCAAGTCATTCAATGCAGGTGCTGTAGTCATAATCACTTCTAAAAAGTGGTTAAGCTGCATGCTTGAAACAGGTTGGTTTCTTGCCCTACTGATCCTATTGGATGCCTGTTTCACCACTGCTTTCTTGTACTAGTTAGATATTCTATAAATTCTACTCCAAGTGCTTTCATGCCTATGAAGGCATGAAATTAATACTCACTGCTTGAGCCTACAATTTTTTTTTAATGCAGTGTCCTCTCTGGCCCTCCTGGGACCTTCATAACACATTTAATGAAAACACTTGTAGTTTCTCATAGACTTAATTTCATTAAACTAAATATTCCAGGTTTTTGTAGCTTTCTCATGCAGGAGTGTGTTAAGAGAAATGCAGAACTGGCATTAGGTCTTAATTAGGAATAACTAGTACCTTCAACAGTGTCCCAGATGAAATCTGTACTGCACTATGGCATTAATCCTGCCTTTCTTCTCAACTGCATATCACAGGTGAGAGTCTTTTCTGGAACAGCACAGTAAGGTCTTTCCCATCCTTACTCATTTTCCAGCAGTGGGTTCTTTCTAGAACAGCTAGAAAGGAACAGCTTTCCTTACAGTCATTCTCTGTATTGAGCACAACCTTTCAGTGCAGTACAATTACCTACACTCCTTTTACATATCTTTGCTAATTGTCTTAGTCTCATACCAAATACTTCCATGAAATCCAGTTCAGATATATATTGTTTAAAAAAGGACTTATTATCAAGTCAGGTCATTTGAATTGTAAGGAGAGATTTTTATCCTGTTTCAATACATATTAATGTCTCTAAAGTCCATACATTCTTTCTCTTCCTTTCCTCCCCTCATCCTCTTACTGATGCCAGAGTTGAATGCCTTCTTAACTGCCTGGGCTACTTTTTTTCTTCATGTCATAGTGTTTACTGAAATTTGTGGCCAATATCAAGTTTTTGTTAACCTAGATTTGCAAAAGTATAGATTAATTCGCAAATTAGAAATTCTTGTGCAAAAGGGTTGTATATAAAATGCAAAACATGATATAGAGGGCGTGATATCATCTATTAAGATATAAGAGACAGCATTTTCAGTCGTGTTTCAGTCTAGGGCAGTCTCAGTGAGATGCTGAAAGTGTAAGAGAGGACTATTCCCCATTAGTTTAAAAAGTATCCGTTTTGCGAAATGAAATCCTGGGTTTTTTCCATGTATAGCTAGTTACACTCTGAGGTGCTTTAAAAACAGAAGCTGGTTAATATTCAGTTTTGCTAAGATGCTTCTAAACCTGTGGGCTATCATGTCCAAGGGGGTCTTCTTGGAGCTATTCTACTTCTCCCTTTCTTTTGTTGTTCTCCAGCATATTAAACAGTAAGGCGATAATACCAGAGGGAAACCAATTTTCCTACATATTTATTTTTTAGTTTCCCAACTTGCAGGCAACAGAGAGTTTTTTCTTTTTTAGTTGAATAGTTACTTGACTCAGTAAATACCTGTCTGTTCTGCACCCTACCTCTGCTGCTGCAGTTTGTATTGCTGAGTTTCTGATGATTCTTGAGAATGATTTTATTTCTCTGCTGTTTCCTGACATTCTGGAATTGTAACTGTTGAAAGAAATGTCTCAGCTAATCATCCATAAGACTAGTGAGAGATCAAAGGCAATAAGAAATACAAGGCAATTTGATTGAAATCTTCATAGTCCTATAAACTAATAAAATATATTGCCCATCCTCAGCCTAACAGAAATTATTGTGATTATTTTGAATATTTTTAAACGCAATTATTTAAGATTCATCTGGTTCATCTGGACCTTTGTCCATTTCAATTATGTGCTGCCACATAAAGACAAAAATTTACTTCAATTCCTTCTTATCTTGCTTCATAATGTGTTAGGCCTGGGTATATTTATGTTATACTGAGGTAAAATTCAGAATCTGCCTTGTGACAGTGTGTTTTTGTTTTGGGGTTCTTTTTTATCCATTTCTTTGTTGCTGTGGAACAAACAAGAATGCACTGAGTTTCTCCTCAGAAGCATATTCTCAGAAGCACTTTCCATAGTGTATTAACAACGTAGCATTAAAGAAGCACATCTGTCATATGTTGCCAAGTGTTTACATGACATGTTTACGTGTCACGTAAAGCCCTGCTGTCAGGAGGCCTTAGCAGACAGGCAGCTCCCTATGAGGCTATACTGACCAGGGAAAAGCACTCACAGACAGGCAGGGGAGAATGCTTTGCTAATGAATGAGAAATGATTGTTTTCAGGACATTTCACTTATGTAAAAACCTGGGGTGTTCAGAGCAGAAATCATTAGAATTTAATTTTCTACTTCATGACAAAACCACCAAAGAAGCACACTGGCTTAAAAATTTCTGTTCAGTAAGAGAATCTGGAAAAAGCCAGAAACAGAGTCAAAAGAGTACCATTCCTCCCTGTGGTAGTGGAGCCCAGTACAAACACTTTCTAATCAGATTATCTGTGAGAGCTCATCAACAAGAGAAAGAGAAGTCATCTTTGTGTGCTCAAGGTGACTTTATGAGCAGTTTTAAGTTGCTGAAAAGAAATCAAAGCAGCCTTTTGCTGAAGCTTTGAGTACTTTGCAGATGGCTGTTCTGGCTATCGATCAAAGCTGTAATCAGGTGAAAGAGGACAAATGGTAGAACTCGAGGAGCTGACCAGGCAAGGCTTTTCTGGGTTAGAGGCAAGTGTGTTCGATGCCAGGCAAGAAACTGATCCTCAGCAGCGGGATGTTCAGCACAGGAGGTTACCATGGCAACATGTGACTTTCACCAATTGTACAGTAAATGGAAAGCTAAACAAATTACTCTTGGGCCACTGACAGCCAGCATTTTAAAAGGTGTTAATTTTTTTCCCTTCCTTTTATCAAACTTAATGTATGTTCCATCCCCTTTGTCTCTTCAGATGAGTCTGTTTTGCATCATGGCCCTTGCAGAGAGGATATTCCTCTATCAGCCGAAGGTGGTCTTGTCGAAGTGCCCCTTTTCTTCATCTTGTTCATCATCTCTATATTCAGATTTTCTAATTCAGATTCTGTGCCAGTTCAACCTGTACAGCGCTGTGTGGGGAGGAGAGATGTGGGTTGCTTAGCAAACAGTGATTAATTCCACCTATGTCCATTCTAGTGTGGCTTCCTTGGGACACGTACTTTGTTCTTTAGTTGTCCTTAGTAATTTCATCTCAAGTATGTAGAGAAGAGAAAAGGTATAATTTCAGTGGCATAATGCACACTGAAAATGAACAGGAAATCCTTGACTCTTCATTGTGGAGATAGGATGATTCAGGAAGAGCTAAAATAATCTCCAGATGATTCTTCTGTGTAGTCTGAAGAGGGGAAGGAAATTTAGACTCACCATCAGTGCGTATGATCAGGGTGGCTGTACAAGGGAACAAATGTTTGTAAGGTTTTAATAACACACACCCCCACACCCACCTGGGGGTTGGGCTTTCAGACTGGAGCTCAAATAACACCTGAGATATATTACCCTACAGGTAGGCAAGAGGGAAGTGTTTTCCTTTTTTCATTATATCTCAATACATCTTCGCAGCAGTCTCTGCATCCTGAGAGTTCTCATAGCACAGACAAGGTGATGTAGTGTTTGCAAATGGAGAAAGAATTGTACAGGAGCTCTGCAACAAACTCCTAATGCTTTCAAGCTACCAGGAGCTAAATATAAAAAGGAATGCAGTATACAAATATCTAGTGTGTTCCTATTAGCCCCAGACTATACCAGCAACATAGATTTCTACAGAAAAATTAATAATTTTAAGTACCTTTTTAAAAATTAATCTACAGTTGAATGTAGAGAACATCTATAATGAAAAAGACAACCAAAATGTGAATGGTTTTAAAACTTTTAATGCATTTTGTCTTTTATATTCAGTTTGAACAAGAGTAAATTTTTTCTTATTACAAATAATCCTGCATTTTATCAAGGGATTATTGGAAAGAAAAAGGGCCCTTTTCAGAAAGTCCATATTCAGAAAGTATCAAATGTATTTGCTAAGATTTGGGAAAAAAATTACATGTCCAGGAAGGCATCTCTTGTGCAGTAAGATATTTTCCAAAATAAAAGAATGTATCTCTAACAAAAGCTCTGATAATCTTATATCCAATAAATTGTGGAAGCATGGAAAGCTGATGAGTTAGCACTTTGAAGTCCTGTTTTGAGAAGGTGTGAATTTTACAAGGTAAATATTCAGCTTTTATTTTGTTTTATTTTTTAGGATCTCAGTCATAAAATGTTATACTTTAGACAAGTTTTTTTTCTGTAGGTCTGGTATTCTTTTCAGATGCCTTGTAACTGCTGACTTCTTCAAGAAAAAATAAGTATTTATTAAGTGCTATTGGAAAATTCATGTGATATTACATACCTTAGCAGGGTGTAGTGTATGATCAGACATGATACTTTGTTTTCATTATTTTCCTTGGAAGCCACATGTGGTTAGGTCCTTCTTTTGAAAATTTTTTAGACCATTGAAAGGGATGGAGGTGGTACCGAAAGCTAATAATGGCTTATTCTTCATGGTATCAGGTTACTTAAGCAGTCTACTGTCTTTTTCAAAATAAAATAGCTGCTTCAACATAATACAGCTTTTATGAAATAGTAATATTTGTCAGGTGCTGGAATCCTTGGACATCAGGTCTCTTGCTTTAGAAGACAATGCAAACTGTGACTATCACACAGTGATCACATACCTGTGAAAAGAAGTGAAATATGTTTCTACAGTAATTTTATTTCTTAAGATAGGGGGGTTTTCCCCTATATATAACTACAATTGTCTCTTGTTCATCAATTGCCTTAAAGAATGAATTCAAATTTTTTTAGATTAATTTTCAAAACATCTAGGGGCAGGAGGGCACGTGTTTGAGTCTGTTGTCAGTCTGATCTGTATTTGCCCTTGGTCACTGATAGCAGCAACTCAGTTAATGCCAGTGCTCTTGCTAATGCTGTTCAGATCATGCTGAATTATATAAGTGGGGGAAGGATGAAAATGAATATTTGAGTCATTGCAAAACTGTGGATTCAGATGAAATTTGACTAGGTGTTTTGACCTGTTTACAAAACAACAGCAAACAATAGGATGAACTCTTACCCTACCCTGGCCTTCGAAGTGTCCCTTGTTTCCCCACGGACAGCATTTGGACTGGAGTAAGATGTGGCAATGTTCATTAGGTTCTTTCTCTGAAAAGAATTCAATTTGCTGCTTGAGGAGCAAGCCAAATGACCAGATTGGTGAGTGTTTTCTGTATTTGGGGCACTGATACTTGTCCATTTGTCCTAAGTTTCTAAAATAGGAATTGGAGATTCATCTCTCAAATATGAGCTTAACCCTCCTCAGTGGCTCTTTTTAAAGAAAAAAATATCTGTATTCTCCAGCAGGGTTGTCATTTTTTCTTCGGTGATTTAGTTTTGTTTTTTCCCAAAGTCCAAGTTTTCTTTACTTTTTCTTACTGATGCTCAAATGCAAAATATTACATCATTGGTCACTGAACAGGAAAGCAATTTCATTGGTTTTGTTACAGCAAGTAGAAGCCAGGGTGAATAATAATATCATCTTTAGTTCTGATTATGACATTAGATTTGAGTTGAGGAAGGGTTGACCTTTCAAGTACACAAGCCTAGGAAATATTATTTTGCTTTGGTGGAATAACAGAGAAGAAATTGAATTAGAAGCAGCATTGGCAAAGTTAAAAATTATGATCTTTTCATGCCTTGACCATACCTTGCTAATGATGAGAGCTTTGTGAAACAAGTTAATTTTGTTTTCATTTACTCATGTTATTTGGTACTGCTAGTCAGGCTGATCAAATTGCACCCATATTTTGCAAAAACAAACTACTTTCTCTTACTGGATACAGTCCCATTTTCCTATGTCTTAAGTTTATATATTTTAGTGAAAGTTAGTATTGCTTATGACAGTAGTCATTCATTTTAAAAGAAGTCAGCATTATATTATCCAACTTTTGGCAGTGCTAGGGGAGTTATCCTCTGGCTAATTCTTCTATCTTCTATCCATCTGACATCACTATAGTTGACGTGGGAAAGTGCTACTGCAAATTTACTAAGATGTTGCGTTGGTGTGCAGGTCTACACAGGGAATCTATTCTAGTTTTAGAAATGTTTGATACCTATGCCACTCGAGTATCCAGTGTGTTTTTGACACACTGTCCAAAATTATTTGGATGGGAAATCAAGATACCTTTTGTGTATGAAATATTCTAACTCTTAGATAAACTTTCTCTTGATATGCATTTGTTCTGAGCAAAAATAAAACATGAATAATAATAATGTTATTACTCTAAGTAGCCTGAAACATGTTTTGTGAATGAACATTTATAAAGGAAATGATGTCTAAGTGGTTGAGAGAAATAAAGATTATAGTCTTTATCATTTATGCTGTATTTATAAAAGAGTTTGAGTTTATTTTTGCCCTTATGCAATTATTAAGGTGTGTTTTTTAATGTTGTTTTTACATGAGGAAAGAGAAGTCACTAATAGATTATTATGTACTTATATTTCAAGGTATACTTCAGGAATAACTCAGGATGAAAGGGACCTCAGGAGGTCCTTAGTCTAGCCTATTAAAAAATGATCAACTTTGTGGTCAGACCAAGTTACTCAGGGATTTGTCCAGTCTGATCTAGAAAACCTCCAAGGATGGAGATTGAAAAACCTTCCCAGACAACCTCTTCCAGTAACTGACCATAACAGCAAAGAAGTTTGATTGAAGTTTTCTGTCTGATTTATCCTGTCCTGGGGTCCTAGATCTGTCTTACAGAATAAGGAATAAGTACTTATCATTACAGATCTGAAATAGAACCTAAGTGCTGCATGACCTGTATTCTGAAAAAGTTATAAGTCATGAATGACAATACCATGGGAATGCTCTGGATAAATCAGTATGTTGTACAAGTAGCCTTGTAATTTAACAAAGTTAACAATACTGTTTTTCTTCCATGTATGAACTGGTGTAGTAAAATCTGTTCCACATCTCTTTGTTCAGTTACACAGGTACTATTCTCATTATATAGATTGAAGTGTCTCTGTCACTGCTTGTTATGGTTTAAAAACTCTCAAAATAAGGGTTCTTTACCCCTTGATAATGATCTCAGAATTTTCATTATAATGTTTGGCTCAGTAACATCTTCATTCTTATATGCATTTAAAAGGCAATTCTCTATATATTCTATGACTGTACAACATACAAGCTGTCTTTATTGGATATGGATCAAGATATAATTGGTCAGTTTTGCAGGAGTGTATTGGAAATGCAGAGATTTGGAACTTGTGGTATGTCATGCTTCTGCTTCTCAGCTGCAGAGCAATCCACTCTGCATTTCCTCTCATAAAAGCCTGTCTCATTTGGTGATTGATGTGTCACTGCAGCCAGAATTCAAGATCTTACCTGAGCGCAGCCAATAATCTTACTTGAAAATGGGGTAATACAACAGAAAAAATGTGGGAGTCAGTATTTGGCTCTATGTGGAAGAACACACCTTCCCACTCTGACATGATGTGAGCTGGTACTGTGCAACATTGGAAATAACACCTTGTTAACAGTACGAGTCTGCATTGCATGGATGGAATCAAGTACTCTGCTGAATCCTGCACTTTATTGATGTGTGAAAATTGATTATTCGAGTATCTGGTGGATTTTGCATATACTTACGTGCCAGTTTCCTGGTAAAATCAACACTTTTAAGCCACTTTTCTTAAACAGTTAATTAACAGTCATCATACGTTAGAAGTGAATATTTGTCCATTATGAGACACGGCTTTATTCAAGGCAAACACACCTATTGTGGGCTGCTATGGGAGCAAGTTTCATAAAAGCACAGCAGGCACCTGAGTCTGACTGTGTGGGAGCCCATCAGTGAAAATCAGGGGACTCCAAGGAACCAACAGTTTGTTGGTGGAATAATCGTCCCTTCAACAGCTGACTTCTGGAAAAATGTTCTGCACCAAAATGTTACACAGACAACCTGAGTGATACTGAAATGTTGGTAAGTTACATTTTTGCTTGAGAATTATGATTTTATTCCTTTGGGAACTTTTTGTGTCTGGATGCTTGTAACCTGTTTGTGACACACAATCTGGGGAACATTCTGTAAAGGGACACACAACAGTAGATTTTTATCATTTTAATTGTGGTCCCTCTCTAGCTTCTTTTCTTTGCAGGCCAAAAATGAGAAATATAAAGAGTAATATTAGTGACTCTTATTCTGTTAGAATTATTATCATAGGTATGGTATCCATGCCAAGGAACTTCTCATTCTCCACATGCAGCCAACAGGAATGTGAAAGAGATCAGATGTGCATCAAAGTGCTGCAAGTGTAATGTCTTTATGCTGTAAGTTGTTTATGTAGCATAGGTAGGTAATGGTGGTACTGTGCACTTGTACTAGTTAGAGTACTGCTTTCCTTTCAGGTTTCAGTAACAACTTTCTTCAAGTTCTGCAAGTTCCACAGCATTTTAGGTAAATGCATGACACTTTTCTCCTGCAAAATCAACCTAACTTCCTATCAAAGTTGTTGTCTTGCTGCCTAAGAAGTAGTATCTTTCACTTCTGTTTTTATTTGTTTTTTGGGAAAATGGTACTAGAGAGCTGGGTTTTACCTTTTGCTATGATGGCAGAAAAGCTGGCATCTCACCATGTCCAAAATTAGCATTTTACCCTATAGTGTGCTATGTACAGCATAGCTGTTTCTTTTTATCTCTTTTGCCCTTTTGATCTTTCCCCCCCTTCCCCCCATTTCTCCCCCTTTCCCTCCCTTTCCCTTTTCAATGACCCTTTATGTACTGCTGATACTACTGTAGAATTGGTTGTATAGGTCTGGGAAACTTGCTTGCATTATAAAAGTACAAGGTGCTTGCTAAATATGCTAACTTCCTTTAAAAAATAAAATGGTGTTTTTAACTTTCATATGTGTATGTTTCATTATGAGTGTAATGGAATTTTGAGCACAGCAAAACATGGGAAGTATTTGAAATCTGCTGAGAGAAGATTACTGTGAAGTCTGAATGCCTATCAACTAATTTTTCTATTTCTAATACAAAAATTATATATTTAAAAATATACTTTAAAAAACCCCAACTTTATTTTGGATGGAGATTCTTGAAAGTGATACAAATATAAGTAGTGTTTGTACTGTGCACACTCCTGTCAATTTGTGCTGCTGAGTGATCCATGAACAGACTTTTAGTCACTTTTTTTTTGAAGATACATCTTTGTAACTGAACAGTGAGTTCCTAGTTCCACATATTTACATATGTGCGAGCTCTTATCTGGCCTTGAAGCTGTACTCAGGAACACTTTGTTCTATGGCTGGATACCGAATTGAGTTTGATTTTAAGGAATTTTTAAAAAGATATTTGATAAATTAGGTCAATATGCCTTTTACATATGGTGTGGCCATAATTTTGCCAGACATTAAATTGTAAAAGCAGTGATGTAATTATCATTTAAGGATAATTTTCATAGTTGTAATGGCCACATATGAACAGGCATTGTAACCTGTTTTCATACTTTGTATCTTAGAATGACTTGCTTTTACAGGGAGCTCTCTAGGCTGATTAAAACTGCACTTTTTTCTGGGTATGAAATCTGCTGTTGGAAGATGAGCTTTTTTAGAAAGGGCTGGAGCACATCTTTCCTGCTTGAGCATTAGCCAGCACCTCCCACCAAGTCAAGCTCCTCTGACTACTTCTTTGAGTTTGTTTCTTCTTGGACTAGAAGAGAGTTATTGTGAATGAATACTGAGATGTTAATATGGCTGGTCTAGAGGTGAGTAGGTTATATAGTCAGGTTATACAGAAAGAAGTAATTTTGTGCTTTTTCTTTCTCTTACAGGGAAAATACTGTGGTTTGGAATGCAGCATGTTTTCCTTAAACACAAGGCAATGTAGAGCAGCTGTTTGTTCTATGTAGGGGGTTTTTTAAATTTTTTTTTGCATTTTTTGGGCTTTTTAAAGTTGTCTTTACCTTCAGAGATTTAGATAATTATGGCAAGTATTTTAGCCAGAAGATAGAAAACAGCTCATGGGTGTCATAAGTAATAAATGCACATCAGGCCAATTAAGTGCATATAAATCGCAATTTTATTAATTACAGCAAGCAAGCAGGCTAGTAAATGCAGCGCTGGGGCAGCCAGGGAGTCTGCGCTCCGCCAACGACTCGCCAACCTCCTGGTTGCAGCGATTCATTTTATATACAGTCATTTCCTGTTTTTGTGGTATTTGGTGAGTACTCTGCGCATGTTCCCGTTGTTGCTAGGTGGTCGTAATCTACCTCCTGGTGGTCGATTGATGAAGGTCCAGTAGTCTTCCTCACCTGTCCTTCTCTTGACCTTTCCTTATTTGGCGAGCTTCTATGCATTGTTTCAGCATCTCATATATGATTGGGTAAGCGTAAATATTAGGCAAGCAGAGCAAAAGTACATATCTATCCGCCTTAACCACAAAGGGGCCTTTTTGTTTCCTCTTCCTGTCTTCTTTCGTGATACAGTGAACAAACATTACAGTTACTTTTTATAATCCCCCCTTTTCATTTTATTATTTTGTTCACTGTAACGTTGCAATTCTTATTGACTCAAAATTAGGGAACTTTCTTCTTCTCTTTCTGGTATTGCCTCGTATCTAGCTCTAATTAACATTAAGTGTGCTGCTTCTAGCCTTCCTTTCACGATATTGATTAACCTATTAAATATACACGGGCCAAATGTCAGTCCTAGGATCAGTAAAATTACAGGTCCCGCAATAGTTGACAGCAAGGTAGGGAGCCAGGGAGAGTGATTGAACCATGATTCATACCAGTGTTGGTTTGCCTCTCTTTCTCTTTTGCGTTGTTCCAGCTTCTTTCTTAATTCTGTCATTGTATTTACTACTTCTCCTGTGTGATCTGCATATGCACAACACTCCTCCTTCAAAGCTACACAAAGACTTCCCTGTTGAAAAAAAACAGGAGGTCAAGACCTCTTCTATTTTGCAGAACTACTTCTGATAGAGACCTCACTGACTTTACCAGCCCATCTATTGCTTGTTCTATTTTACTTAAATCTTCATCTACAGATATTCCCAGGGCTGTCCATTCTTTCTGTTGTTTTATTATTGAGGCCACCCCGGTTCCAGTTCCTATTCCACGTAAGGTCAAAAGAGTAGCAATAGTGAGAGTTGTAAAAGGCTCCCTCTTCATAAGATGGTGTTCAGGGGTTATATGTTGATTATAAACATAATTTCCTGAATGGTATTATAGTCACCTGTATACAATAATCACTGGAGGCATTAAATACTTCTAGGGATATGCATGGCGTCTTTATTCTTTTTTTCAGGCACATTCTATTGAGTTGATCCGGTTTGTCTTTTTACTCTTTGAAATATCACTAACAGCTTCATAAAAGGGTGGCCTGATATTATAACACAACCAACATTCTTTGGTTAATTCTGGGTTTGTACTATTTAAAATTTCATAACTAGCCTGCATAACCTTCCACATGGTATTGTACTCCTTTAATTCTTCTATTTCTGTTGTATTTAAAGGCGAAATCTGAGTCGTGTCTTCCTCTCCTCTTGCTTTTGATCTATACCCTTGATGACCTTTTGGAGGAGGTCTGAGAACTGAGTTGGGACCTACGTGTTCTGGCTCTGGTGGGACTGTTTCTTTTTT
>VWZS01009777.1:9120-86277 GCA_013397075.1 Rhabdornis inornatus
CGTCTCTGCACTCTCATGTTTCCCCAGCCCCTCTGTGCTCACACATCTGCAACCCCACAGGTACGTCCCTAATGCCACAACCCCCATAACCCCAACTCATAAGTCCTCTGCCCCCACGCGTGTGCGTCTCCAGGTGCCAGCGCACCCCAAGTACACACACACCCCCTCCACACACGCACCTTCTGCACACACACACTCCATACATAAAAGCATACCCTCTCCTCCCGTGCGCGCCTCCGCGCCCCGCTGACCCCGCGGTGCGCGCTCCCGCTCCCGGGCGCGCCAGCCCGNGGGAGGGAGGCCCGGGGGGCTTCTGCCGGGGCTGCGCTGGGGAGGCGGGCAGGGAGCGCGGCCCCGCTTGACGCTGTGTCTCCCCAGGACGGCACCATGGCCTCCCGCGGGGGTCCCCGTGCCGCCGGCACCGATGGCAGCGACTTCCAGCACCGGGAGCGCGTGGCCTCGCACTACCAGATGAGGTAGGTGTCCCCTTTCCCGGGGTTCCGGGGGGACACGCGACCCCAGCAGGCCCTGATGGCCCCGCACTCTCTCCCCAGCGTGACCCTAAAGTCGGAGATCAAGAAGCTGATCTACACGCATGTAGTCATCTGGCTGTTGCTCCTGGCCCAGATGGTCGTGGGACACCTCAAGCTGCTGCCCCACGACCAGGTGGCCATGCCCTACCAGTGGGAGTATCCCTACCTGCTCAGCATCCTGCCCTCCCTCCTGGGCCTCCTGTCCTTCCCCCGCAACAACATCAGCTACCTCGTACTCTCCATGATCAGCACCGGCCTCTTCTCCATGGCTCCTCTCATCTACGGGGCCATGGAGATGTTCCCCATGGCACAGCAGCTATACCGCCACGGCAAAGCTTACCGCTTCATCTTCGGCTTCTCGGCCGTCTCTGTCATGTACCTGGTGGTGGTGGTGGCCGCGCAGGTGCATGGCTGGCAACTCTACTACAGCAAGAAGCTGCTGGACTCCTGGTTCACTAGCACGCAGGAGAAGAAGAAGAAATGAGTAGGGATAGGTGGGCTCCGTGAGGTGCTGAAGCTCTGCAGTTCAGTCCTGTGGGGCAGCGCTGGCGCAGCTCCGGTGGGTGGGGGATCCTCGGGGACCACGGGGTAGATGTCTGAGCCACACCACGGCCCCGGGCACGCATGCAAGGGGGAGACCCCCGAGGCCTGGGGCCGTGCAGGGTCCCTGGGGTACGTGCCCCTTTCCTCCGCGTGTTGCTCTATGGAAATAAAGCACCGTCCGCGCTCCCACGCGTGTCTGCGCCGCAGGAAGCGCCGCCTGGCAGCGGGGGGGTGTGGGGGGGCCGCACGTGCTGGTGGAGGAATGCGGCGGGGCCGGCCCGGGGCGGGGCGGGGAGCGGCGGCGCTCGGCCATGGGGCGCCCGGTGCTGCTCGCCGCTGCCGCCGCGCTGCTGCTGCTGCTGCTGCTGCCAGCGCCTGGGACCGGGGCCGCCGTGACCCGCCTCCGGGTCTTCGCCAACTTCGTGAGCACCGGGGAAGGGAGGTGGAGGGGGAAGGTGGCGGGCGGGCGGCGCCGCGCTCACCCCCGTCTCTTTGCTTGCAGGAGTGCCGGGCCACCGGTGAGTAGCGGCGGGGCANGCGCTCCCGGTTTCCGGGGCACCCCGCTTCCGAGGACACCCGATCCCTCAAACTTCCTGGCCCCTGGGGCTCCCCGCTTCCAAATACTCCGGATCTTCGGGGCTCTCCCTGTTTCCGAGGACTCCCGATCCTCAGGGATTCCCGCTTCCGAGGGCTCCGAATCACCGAGGCTCCCGGTTTGCCGTGACTGTGAATCCCCGGGGAACCTCCCTTCCTAGTACACCTCTCTGGGGCTCTCTCCCTTCCAAGCACTTCCAGTCCCCGGGGCTCCTGCTGCCTGCAGGACTCCCGGTGCAAGGCCGCCCCCCGTCTGCTCTCCACCTGCAGCCGACAGGACGCTGAGCCGCCCCCGCTGCCGCCGCCCTTCCCGCCCCGGGCCGCCGCTGGAGCCGCCCGCCCTGTCGCTGAGCCGTGCCCGGCTGTGCCTGCCCGCGCAGCCCTGCCAGCCCTGCCTGCGGGTGCGCCTGGCCCTCCCCACCGCAGGTACGGGCGGGGGTGGCGGGGCCGGACATCCCCGCGGCAGGGGACACACACCACGTCCCCCCACCCATGTCAGCACTCCACGCCTGTTTCTCGCAGATCTCGGCGGTTTCCGGGGACTGCAGCTCACCTTCCTGGAGCTGGGTTCCAACCGGGCTGGCTGGCTGCAGGTTTGGCAGCGACGCCGGGTGTTGGGCAGCTCCACGGTGAGTCTGCGGTGGTCGGTGGAGCCGGGGGACACCGAGTCCCGGAGTACGCCCTGTGACCCCCTTCTCCCCTCAGTGGCAGGTGCAGTTCGATTGCTTCCCGGCAGAGAGCGGGCGGCAAGTCCTCGTCTCCCTTCGCACCATCCCAGATCGGGGCTTGGCCCTAAGCTGCAGCCATCTGGTCACCGCTGAGCCACCCGGTGAGACTGAAGGGGTTGGGAGGTGTCCTGGGAGGACGCCGGTACCAGCTGACCCCCTGCCTGCTCTGCAGGGCCTGTCTTTACCCATGTTTGGGTCCCTGAGGTGCGGGCCATTGAGGTGTGGGTGCCTGCGGGTCCTGCCCTCATGGTGCGGCTGTGCCACCAGCTGGCCCTGGAGTGTGAGGAGCTGCCCTGGCCTTTCCACCAGCAGGTAGTGGCTCTGCCACCCGACACCCCCATCCCAGACTGGGGGACACAATCCCTGCCAGCTGATGGACACAGCTGATGCTCCCTCCATGTTGCAGGTGCTGGTGCCAGGAGGCCACCACATCTCACTGCCGTATGAGTTCCTGGTGCCCTGCCTCTGCATTGAGGTGGGTTGCCCTCCCCTACAGCCACCAGAGCCCCTTCCTCTGCCCTTGCATGAGGGGTGGGGGCATATCCTGCCCTGACCGTCCTGCTCTGCTGCCCCAGGCCTCCTACTCCCACCACGACAGCCCACGGAGAAAACACTGCCCCTTCCATGACCGGCCAGATGCTTGTGAGTGCCTGGTGCCTGTGGGGAGGTGTGCTGAGTCCCGGGGGTGTCCCTCGGTGTCTCACCACCACACTGATGTGGTGCCCCACAGATGGTCCTGAGCTGTGGTCTTCAGTGCGCTTTCACGACTACAGCACCAGCAGCAAGGACCAGATGGCAATGGTGCTGAATGCCAGCTGCCCCCTGCACCCACGGGCCACCCTCTGCTGGAGGGAAGCAGCAGATGAGGCTGCACCCTGTCACGACATCCCCAATTCCACAGCCAGTGAGGATGAACAGGTGAGGGCTCCTGATCTTGAGGTATCATAGGACGTGGGACTGTGACACTGGCTGGGACACCCACTGGTTCTCAGGGTCCCTGTAGAGCAGTGGGTGGGCACTGGAGTGCCTGTGGGCTATGTCGGTCAGAGATAGTAACTGTGACACACTCACCATTTGTTCCAGGTGTACATACTGGACAAGGTGGACGTGCACCCCCAGCTCTGCTTCCGTGTAAGCCCCTCTGGGTGGGCACCATCTCGGAAGGGGCTGGGGGACTGTCGTGGGTGAGGGCATCTCACCCTGCGCTTTGTTGATCACACCTCTCCTCAGTTCTCCTACAAGAACAGCAGCCATGTGGAGTGTCCCCACCAGTCAGGTGAGCCCTATGAGCAGGAGGCAGCCCTGGGCTAAGCACAGCCCTGCGCCGGGGTCCCTTGCACCCCTCACCATACTGGGCATTCTGCAACCTTCCCTCTCTCTCTGGTGGCCGCAGAGACTGCCTGGAATGTCTCAGTGAGTGTCTGGGGGCTCCAGCTGCGCCTGCACCTCACCTCCCGCATCCCTGCAGCCTTCAGTGCAGCCCTGTGCCAGCGCCGGAGTGGGCAGTGTGAACCTGAGGCCCCACTCTACACTGTCACACAGGTGAGTGGTGCAGGGCTGGGGGGACATGGTGGGGACAGACCCACACTGACCCTGCCCTTGTGCTTTGCAGCCAGAGGGCTCTGCTCCGGGGGAGTTGACACTGCTGCTGCCAGTGCAGGTCCCGGGCAGCTGCGTGCTGGTAAGGTGACCCTTGTGCTGTCATCTGTGCTATGGGGGACCCAACATGGTCTTCCTCTTACCCAGCCCCTTCCCCAGGTGTGGCGCTCGGATGTGCATTTTGCTCGGAAGCAGCTGCTCTGTCCCGATGGTGAGAGGGGGTCCTGGAGGGGACTCGGGGCAGTGGGAATGGGAAGACGCCCCCTTTATTGTCCCTCTCCCAGTCTCCCGCAGGCACTTCGGGCTGCTGGGGCTGGTGCTGGCGCTGGGACTGGTGGTGACTGTGCTGCTCCTCAACTGCCGTGGTGCCTGGAGGCCAGATGATGGTGAGGAGCACCCGAGGGGGCTGCAGGAGGGATGGCAAGAGGGGCTAGAGTGCCAGGGGGTGCCAGTTCCTGGGCTGCAGGGGGTCTGAGAGTGGTAGATGGCAGATGTTGTTGAGTGCCAGGGTGTCCCCAGGGGATGCCAGTAGGACACGGAGCTGAGCTGTCACTGCTGTCCCCTCCAACCTGCAGGTGTCCCTGGCGGGCGCCCCGTGCTGCTGCTGTACTCGCCAGACTCAGAGGAGCACCTGGGGCTGGTGTGTGCCCTGGCCGAGCGGCTGCGCGCAGGGCTGGGCTGCGATGTGCGCCTGGACCTGTGGGAAGCGGGTGGCTTGGGTCAGGCGGGCGCCTTGCCCTGGCTCTATGCCCAGCGGAGCCGCGTGGGCCGCCAGCGTGGCACTGTCCTCCTCCTCTGGAGCCGGGGCAGTGCCCGGCTCTTTCATCGGTGGCAGGTCGGGATGGCTGACGGGACGCCCGGAGATGCCCATGACATTTTTGGGGCAGCCATGGCCTGCCTGCACGGGGAGCTGGGGGCGGCGGGCCGCGGCGGCGGGTGGGTCCTGGCATACTTCAGCCGGCTCTGCAGTCCCCGCGATGTCCCCCGACCCCTTCGGCCCCTGCCCACCTACCGCCTGCCCCGACAGCTGCCTGGTCTGCTGGGTGCCCTGCGGGGCAGCCCCCCGGCTCCTCGCCGCTGCCGTCGGGGCAGGGCGGGGGGCCTCCTGCATCAGCTGCTGGAGGTGGGGGCTGGAGAGGGCAGTCCCACTCCCCGGCCCCCCGAGGCAGCTTCTGGCACCTGAGTGCCCAGACTGGGCCTGAGCAGGGCATGGCTGCACGGGGTGCAGGGCTGGACACAGCCCCCCGGTGAGGACAGGGCTTCTGCCGGGAAAAGGCAGGACTCAGGTGAGCGTGTGCCCATTGCGGCAGCAGGAGGGGTACCCGTGGGTGCCCCGGGAAGGGGCTGCGGGGGTCCAGGCAGGACTGGCTTCAGTCATGGAGTGTGCTGCTGGGGCTGGAGCGAGCATCCAGCTGGTCATCTGTGGCCAGGAGCAGAGATGCTGTCCCGAGCAGGGGCAGCTTTATTCCCATACAGGGACCTGCTCCAGAGGAGAGCCTAAAAAAGCCTCTTTGGACGCCACAGCCAGGTGAGGGGTTGGGGTGGTGCAGGAAGAATCTGCAAGATGAGGAGGCTCCCTGCCCTGCCCAGGCGCAGGTGGCTAGAGGGACAGGTGCTGGACACAGCCCGGCCCTGCTCTGTGCCTCGACATTGCCAGTAGGACTTGGTCTGGGGTGGAAGCAATAAAGGTGTCATTTCACCCTGCCCTGTTGTCTCTCTGGTGTACAGGGGGGATTTGTTGGTACCCTGGAGGGTTGGGGGCTGCCCAGTGCTCCTCTGCAGCACGGAGGGGCAAGAGGACACACCCGGCTGGGCACAGCCCGTACTGGCACGGTTGCCGCACCACGTCCCACCGCCGCTGCGCCTGCCTGGGGCCAGCCTGGCACCGTGCCCATGCCATGGATTTAACTGGTCTCTGTGGGGCCCCAAGCTGTCCCAAGGGTGCCGGGGCACGGAGCCCTCCGAGGTCGGTGCGGGAACAGGAGGCCCCACCCCAGGGCGGTTGCTGACGCCACGCAAGGACCGGGTGTCCGGGATCAGAGCAGGAAGCAGGAGCCGCCGGCGGCGGTGGGGCCCGTGGAGCCAGGACAGGGGCTGTTGGGAAGTAGCCAACGTGGGGCCGGGGCCTTGGGGTGCCCCGGCCCCACCATGCACGCACTGGGGCAGCTCCTGCTGGTGCTGGTGGTGGGGTCGGCGGGTGGCCGTGGGGACCCCCGCGACACCCTGGCCTGCTCCCAGGTGGGTTGGTGTCACCACCGCGCTAGCGTCGGGCACCTGGCACCACCACCGGCCTCACCCCTGCCTCCCCCAGGGCCTCACCTGCCGCCTCTTGGGTAAGTGCCATCACATGCCATGGCCCCCACCCCACCCAGGGCATGGGGACTGCTCCCCTATGCTGCCCTCTCTGTCCCCCCAGACACCGATGTGCTGTGCGGGACAGAGCCCCCGGGGCCCAGGCACGGGCTGGCCCTGGCTCGTCTGCGGCTGGAGCCGGCACTGCGCTGCACCGAGCCCATGGCCTGCGTGCCCTGCCTGGAGGCACGCGTGCGCCTGGCCTTGCCACCTGCCACCAGCCCCGCCACCGAGTCCCGCCTCTCCGCGCAGCCTGGCACCTCTAGGACAGAGGATAGCGGTGATGGGGGACAGTGGTCGCCAGCGACTGGGACCACCTCATCCCAGCCCAACGTTACTGGGCTGCTGCTTCTCTCCGGGCACGCATACGCCTCATCCCGCTGTGTGGCCGTGGAGGTCTGGGCACCCTTGAGACCCACGCTGCGTGGCCGAACCGTGGTACGTAGATGTGGGGCACCGGGGATGGGTATCCCAACACTGTCAGACCCTGGGCACTGGGGATGTGGGCGCTGGCATCAGCACATCTCTTTGGCATGGGGGTCCTGTTTCTGAGCCCCAGGGAGGTGGGTGCTGGCGGCGCCGGTGCCTCACCGCAGTGGGCTGGTGGTTTTCCTGCCCAGGGTTGGGTGATCTTCCGGTGCTTCGAGGCGCCGCTGGGCTCCGAACTCCACGTCTCGGCATACATGAACTCACGGGGCAGGCAGAGGCTGAGCCAGCAGCAGCGGGTGCCAGGTAAGCCCCGGCAGGTCCCGTGCAGTGGCCCCAGCCCCTCTGCCCACTGATTCGTTGTCCCCACAGGCTGTTCGTGGCCCGCAGCACAGGCTGCTGTCCCCCAGTGCCAAGGTAGGTGCTGGCATCACCCCGCCTCGGTTTGCATCCCCTGGGGAGAGCCGGGCAGTGGATACCAGGGGTGAGAGTGACCCTGGGGGTGCCGTGCCCTGTGCCTTGGTGCTGGGCGGGCAGTTGCAGGAGCTGGGTGACCTGAGCTGCCTCTGATACAGTGCCCAGACTGCGGGTCTCTCCGGGGCAGAAGGAGGTGGTTGTGGAGGTGCAGGGGGCTGCAGTAGGGCACAACTACACACTCCGGCTCTACCACAACCATAGCCATGGCACCAGTGGGCCGGGGCGTGCAGTGACCGCAGTGAGTATGCACCCTGTTCCCTGACCCCCCACCCTGTCTGTTCTCTGGTTGGTGCCCTCCTCCCCATTCCCGAGAAGCCGTGTCTGTGTTATAGGCAGTGTGCTGGGAGAGGGTCCCCTGGGAGTAGATCCCCCTGGGTGACCCTGCTGGTGGTGATTTGCCACGGAGTGACCCACATATGGTTGCTGGTAGCAGAGCAGTCCCATGAACTATATCCTGTCCGCCGATGAGGTGCTGCCCTGCCTCTGCCTGCAGGTGGGCATCCGACCGGGCACTGCGGGGGTGGCAGGAGGCCACTAAAGAGGGGCTCCAAGCTCCATATATCTCCCTCTGGCATCCCAAGGGGGCCAGCCAGGTCACGGTCACAGCATGGCTACTTTTCTTGTCTCTCTCCCCACTCCCAGGTCTGGCCGGAAACCCAAGACCCACTACGGGCCACCCTGTGCCCCTTCTCTCATGGTACCTTCACTCTGGGCTCTAGGGGGCTGGGACACAGGGGGTCCTGAGGGGACACCACATGGAGTGACATCCTTCTCCTGGTGCTGTTGCAGATGCTGAGGCCTGGAAGCGCCTGTGGGCGCAGAGCCGGCTGGTCCTGCACATCGAGGGGCAGGTGCTGACCTGCTCCCTCTCAGCCCCCTGTGACCTCCCGGCTGAGCTGGTGCCCTGCTGGCAGCCAGTGCCCTCTGGGCCCTGCCAACCCCTCCCTGGCCTGCAGCAGCCTGCCAGAGGGCAGGTGAGTGGGGCTCTGTGGGGCACTGGGGGCTTTGTAAAGGATGCTGGTGACAGTTACAGAGCATCACTTCCACTCAGGGACTCCAGGAGTTTGGAGGGCTGCAGCCACACCCCAACCTCTGCGTGCAGGTAGGATACCACCGTGCCCCACAACTGCCCCACGGGCAGCCCCACATCACCCCCAGGCACTATTAATCCACTCTCTGGGGCAGGTGTGGAGCGGTGGGCAGGTCCAGCTGACCCAGTGCCTGCGGGACCGTGAGTACTGCTGGGGTGGGAGGGTAGAGGCTGTGGGTCCAGCTGGGGGGAGCCCTCCTTGGCCTCCCCTTGCCACCTACCCAGCCCCCTGGCACATTCCCAGGAGTGCTGCCCGGCCGCCCCGATGACCTCCTGCTGCTGGAGCATGGGGGGAATGCCTCACTGTGTGCCGTGGAGTGGGGTGGCTGCACACCCCTTGCCAGCTTCACCAGCACGGTAAAGAGGAAGGAACCCCCATGTCCTGGCAGCAGTGGCACTGGTGGCACAGGGTCCCCTGTGTCCAGCAGTGGTGGCACCACTGTCTGACCTGCTGTGTTGTTGCAGGGAGCAGGGCATCCTGGGCTGCTGGAGCAGGATCTGCAGCAGGACGTGGCAAGGGGGCAGTGCCAGCAGGTCAGTGTGAGCAGCCACAGTGGGCAGCAGTGGGCAGGGACTGGGCAGTGTCTGATGTCCCTGTGTCCCCCACAGCTGTGGCACCCATCGAACAGCACTGGGGTTGTGCTCTGGGCCTGTCCCCTGCACAAGTGTGAGTGTTGACAGCCATGGTGTGGGAGAGGAGGGATAATAGAGGGCTGAGGGAGGGAACCCCACTGTGGAGACCTTTGCTGGGTGCTGGGGGCCCTTGGTGGATGCAGATCCTGCCCTGCAGACCTGCGTACCCACTGGGCACTGGTGTGGATGGGGGTGCTGCTGGGGGCCGCCTGTCTCGTACTGCTGCTCTTGATGAAGAAGGAGGATGTGAAAGGTGAGTGGTGCACTTCTGGAGGCTGTGCCTGGCCTGGGACCCCTACTGGGACCTCACTGCCTCTCCTCCCCGCAGGATGGCTGAAATCCCTGGGGGCTGGTTATGGCTCCAAGGGTGAGTGTGGGTTGAGCCTGGGGCCTTGGGGGGAGCGGGCAGTCTATGCCTATCCCAGAGGGGTCAGAGGACAGAGTGAGGGTGTCCCCCACCCAGATTAGTTCATGTTTGCTTGCCTGACAGCGTAGGTAAGGGTGTAGGGAAACAGAGAAGAGGGTGAGAGCCTTATGGGGGATGGGAGGGGGCAGATTGCAACCTACCTCTTACCATGTCTGTCCCTTAGGGTAGGTAAGGGGTTTGGCAAGGGAATTGGGGGACTCACATCAGTGGCAGTGTGTTCTTTAGCTTGGGTACAGGGGGTGCTGCAGAGCTTGGGTTACAGAGGCAGGGGATAGTCTCCCCCATCGTGGGTGCTTCCCAGCATGCCTCGCACCACAGGGTGGGTACAGGGTGTCTAGAGGGATGCAGGCACTGATGATTCCCCCCTCAGGTCCGCTGCAAGGCCGGCAGGCACTGCTGGTGCACGCAGCAGAGCCAGTGGCAGAGCGGGTGGCGTGTGCCTTGATGGCAGCTCTGCACTCACTGGGGCTGACGGTGGTGGCAGCACCGGGGGGTGGCAGCGGGGTGGCAGCTTTGGGGCCACTACCCTGGCTGCACGCCCAGCATCACCAGGCAGTGCGTGACAGTGACACCATCATCCTCCTCCTCTCCCCGGCAGCCGTGGCTGCTGCACACCAGTGGGACACCAGGGCTGGGGTTGTGCCAGAGTCCAGGGCTGCTGAAAGCAGCATTGGGCCCCGGCACAACCCTGACCCTGATGATGTCCCCACTGTGGCACCCTGCGAGGTGTTCGCCGCGGCTCTGTCCTGTGCCATGCCAGTGCTGGCGGTGGCCAATGGGCGCTATGTGGTGGCCTGGCTGGAGGCCTTGGTGCCAGCAGTGCCCCCAGCGCTGCGGGCAGCCCCTGCCTTCGCACTGCCGAGCAAGACGGAGGGGTTCTTGCAGGCACTGGCAGGCCCAGCTCGGCAGAGGGGCCGGTGGCTAGAATCACACGTGGCGGTGGTGGCAGAGGCTGTGCAGCGGGCAGTAGGGGAATAAAAGGGTGACAGTGCTTTTGCTGAGTGTGAGTCCAGCTCTGAGTCCAGCAGGGACTGGGATGGGTTGGGAAGGGATGATGGAGTGGGCTCGGATGGCATGGAGAAGGATAATGGGGAGGTATAGGGGGATGGGGACAGGAAGGCGGCTGGGCTGTTTGGGGCGTGAAGGGGAAGGAGGTTGGTTTGATTGGAGGGTGGATGGGGAACTGGACCAAATTGGGGTGGTGATGGGGAACTGGACCAGCTAATTGGGGAATGACTGGCAACTGAGACAGTTTGGGGGAAAGTGTGAGAAGAAATTGAACCAGTTTAGGGTGAGATGAGGGGGAACTGGGCAAATTTGGGTACAGTGAGAGGGAAGTGGACCAGTTCGAGTGGAGGGGGGAAGGTGAACCGCACTGGTTTGGCTGGTGATGTGGGGGGGATGTTTGAGGGTCCCGCCCAGACCAGGCGGGGACCGGGCCGGTGTGCTCCGGGCAGCCGGNCGGGGGGGTCCTGCTGGTGGCTCACGCTGACTCCGACACCCACCGAGACGGGGCCGAGCCGTGCCGAGCCTGCCGCGGCCTCGCCGACAGCTTCATCAGGGTGCGGGGCGGAGGGGCACGGGAATGATGGAGGCCGCGGCGAGGGGGCACACGGGGAGTGATGGCACCGAGGGGTGTGGGGTGACACAGCCGCTGCTTCGGGGGGGGCTGGGGACGAGGGGACAGTGACGAGAGGGGCCCACGGGTGGCAAACATGGGGACACGGCCTCGAGGTGACAATGAGAAGAGACGAAGGGGGTCCTGGGTGGGGTGATGTGGTTGGGGGACCCAGAGGCATCACAGGCCCAGGGGGTAAGGGTGGTGACAGGGCCCGGTAGAGGGGTGGCTTAGGGGGGACAGTGGTGCAGTGGAGGCACTCCAACAGCATTCCCAGGGGCACAATGACTGGACTCTGGCGAGGGGAGAGGGTGGCAGGTCCCTGGAGGTGATGTGTCTCTTGGAACCCTATGGGTAGAGGGGTTATTGGGGGCGTCCTATACCCGCACTGCCACTCCCCCATGCATCCAGGGCCTGGAGCGGACAGAGCATGAGGGCTTTGGTGGGGGTAACACAGCCTGGGAGGAGGAGAAGCTGTCCAAGTACCAGCACAGGTAAGTGACCCCAGTGAGGGGCTGTGGGAGCCCAGCTGCTCCAGAAGTCAAATTCCATACTGGCTAATGTCCCTGCAGTGAGACCCGTCTGCTGGAGGTGCTGGAGGNGGCGGCGGTTGTCCCCCGCGCCGCCGCCCCCGCTCCGTGCGGGGTCACCGGCTGCACCCACCCGCGCTACCCCCGCCCCGGCCTTTGCTTGCGGCCCCTTTAAGGCGCGGGTGGGCATGCCCAAGGCGGGGCGCGGATTGGCTGAGAGCGGGGGACCGGCGGCGACGGCGCACGCCCATTGGCGGAGGCGGCGGGCGCTGAGTCAGCGGCGCTGCCCACGTGGTGCGGACGGGGCGGGGCGGGGCGGGCGGATGGATGATGGGGCCGCTGCCTCTGCTGCCGCGGTTGTCCCGGCGCTGGGGGCCCGGGCTGGGGGGGGCCCTCCTGGNTGGTGACAGGGCCCGGTAGAGGGGTGGCTTAGGGGGGACAGTGGTGCAGTGGAGGCACTCCAACAGCATTCCCAGGGGCACAATGACTGGACTCTGGCGAGGGGAGAGGGTGGCAGGTCCCTGGAGGTGATGTGTCTCTTGGAACCCTATGGGTAGAGGGGTTATTGGGGGCGTCCTATACCCGCACTGCCACTCCCCCATGCATCCAGGGCCTGGAGCGGACAGAGCATGAGGGCTTTGGTGGGGGTAACACAGCCTGGGAGGAGGAGAAGCTGTCCAAGTACCAGCACAGGTAAGTGACCCCAGTGAGGGGCTGTGGGAGCCCAGCTGCTCCAGAAGTCAAATTCCATACTGGCTAATGTCCCTGCAGTGAGACCCGTCTGCTGGAGGTGCTGGAGGGTGTGTGTGCCCCCGCGGACTTCGCCTGCCACCAGCTGCTGGAGCGGAGTGAGGAGCATGTGGAGCAGTGGTGGTTCCATGAGTGAGTCTGGGGACAGGGACATGTGGATGGCAGGGGGCACAGGGGGATGGCAGAGGGCTGAGTACTGTATCTCCCCCTCCCTAGGCGCCAGCAGCACCCTGACTTTTTCCAATGGCTGTGTGTGGACAGGCTGATGCTTTGCTGCCCACCCGGCACTTACGGCCCGGACTGCCGGTGTGAGTAACTGTGGGATGAGCGGGGTGTTGGCAGGGCTGGAGGGACCCCCCCTGGCTGCTGCCCCCTGCCCCGGCTGCCAGCCGGCTGGTCTCTTCCCGTGCAGCCTGTGCCGGTGGGCCCCGGCAGCCCTGCAGTGGCAACGGGCAGTGCGATGGTGATGGCACACGCCGCGGCACCGGCCTCTGCGTCTGCAGCCCAGGCTATGGTGGTCCCTTCTGTGCTGAGTGCGGTGACGGCTACTATGAGGCCTCACGGAACAAGAGCCACCTTGTGTGTGCTGGTAGGTGGGGGCTCTGCTGGTGCTGCCCAGGCACTGGGTACAGGCAGCTCCCCCCTGCCTGTGTCCACATTGCTCTCCCTGCCCGCAGAGTGCTACCAGGCATGTGGGCGCTGCACAGGGCCTGAGGACTCCAGCTGCCTTCGCTGCAAGAGGGGCTGGGTGCTGCATGAGCACCGCTGCATTGGTGAGTGAAGGCCAGAGATGAGCTCAGGGCTGTAGGGCTGCATCCCCGGAGCTGAGGCTCAGTGGGGCTGTCCCCTTCTCTCCTATAGACATAGATGAATGTGGCACAGAGATGGCGCATTGCCGAGCCAACCAGTACTGCGTCAACACAGAGGGCTCCTACGAGTGCCGAGGTCAGTGGGAGGTGGGGGGTTATCATGCAGGCGGCTCTTCCCTGCTTAGAGCCAACCCTGGCTGGGCTGGAAAGAAGCTCCAGCAGCAACCCTGACTCTTCTCCCTGAGGCAGACTGCTCCACGGCTTGCATCGGCTGCATGGGTGCTGGGCCAGCTCGCTGCAAGAAATGCAACAAGGGCTACTGGCGGGATGGAGCCAAGTGCCTGGGTGAGTGCCTCCCATGGACTGGGGGGCCATACTACCTCCTTTTCACTGCCCAAGCCCTGCCTGAGCACTGCCTCCCCTCCAGATGTGGATGAGTGTGCCAGCGCCGAGGAGCCAGTGTGCACAGGGGTGCAGGAGGTGTGTGAGAACACAGAGGGCAGCTACCGCTGTGTGTGTGCCCAAGGCCACATCCGCCGAGACGGGCAGTGTGTTGAGGACAAGCCCCCTGGTATGGCCTAATGCAATACAAGGGGACATGGGCATTGTGCAGGGGGCGTGGGATGTAGTGGGGGGCTCTTGCTGGTCAGCCGTGCCCTCCCACGAGTTTTGTCCATGCAGATGCCCCAGAGAAGGGTTTCTTTGATGATGTGACTGATGATGAGGTGGTGGTGCTGCAGCAGATGTTCTTTGGTGTGATGATCTGTGCCCTTGCCACGCTGGCTGCCAAGGGTGACATGGTCTTCACAGCCATCTTCATCGGCGCCGTGGCTGCCATGGCCGGCTACTGGCTCTCTGACCGCAGTGACCGTGTCCTCGATGGCTTCATGAAGGGCAGATAGCTCTGGAGCTGCTGGGTGCAAGCTGAGGGGCAGACTCAGCTTGGGGTGCAGGGCCTCCCCCAAGCAGGGCTGGCTGCCAAGGCCGCATCCTGCACATGATGCTGTGCCCTGCATGCGTCCCCCAGCCCCCCCTTAGCATAGGGTCGTGTTTTCCCTGTCCCTGCAGAATGAGCCAGGAGTACCTGATCCTGGGGGCTCTCACACAGCCTTCTCTGGCTGGAGGGTGATGCCAGGCAGTGCAGCATCGTGTGGGGGGCACAGCATGCTGCCCCCAGCTCCTTGTGCTCTGGAGGAAAGGCCTGGTATTGTGACAGGTGAGGGAGTGGAGGGGCAGGTGAGGGAGGGAACCTGCTATCTGCCCCCAGTCTGGGGCTCCTGGCCCCGTAGGACTGCCCTCCCATGAGGCCATTCCCTGTGGGAGAGTGGGGGGCTGGGCCCCCCCATGTCCCGAGCTGTGTGGCTGGGAGAGCTGCCCCCCATCCCTGGGCAGAGCCCATCTCCCCTCCCAGGCTGGGGGGCCAGGGGCCCCTTGCCACTGGCAGGGTGCTGTGCCGGTGAGGGGCCCCTGCTGGATGCATGAGTGTGGCCATTGCATTTGTCCGTGGTTTGTCCGTCGGGGTGTGCCCATCCGTCCGTGTGTCCATATCTCAGGAAATAAAGCTCTGCACACCCAGCTGCTGCTGCCCACCACCGCTTTCACATGCCAACAGGACCGTCTCTTCCCAGCATAAACTCTTTATTTCTCTCGTTTGGCACAAATGGAACCGCCCCTGCCCGGCCCTACAGGAACGCAGGATCAGACCCCCACACCCTGACACTGGGCTCATCGTCCTCCTGCGCCCCCAGTCTCTGCCTGTCCCGGGCTCAGAGCTCAATGGTGTCGCTGGAGAGGCTGCGGGAGTCCACCGCCTTGCCAAGGGCTGGGAAGGCGCGGGGACCCTCGCGCTCCCAGCCGGGGGCTCCAGCGGGCACCAGGAGAGGGGCCCGGCTGGGCGCCTCGTCCAGGGGCAGGCTGTCGGGAGAGGACAGCCCATGGCGCCAGGGGTTCCAGCTGATCTTCAGTGAGCTGCTCTCCAGCGAGCTGGCTGAGGCGGTGACGGTGACAGTGATGGTGCCGGGGGGCTGGCGGGGGCCGGGCAGCTCCGTGAGCGAGCTGCAGCGCACCATGCGCCCCAAGCTGGGGGTCGTGTCAGGGGCTGGGGAGCCGTGCAGTGAGGAGCCGGAGCCGCGGCGGGGCCGGCCGAAGAGGCCGTCGTGCAGGAGGTGGCGGCGGTAGAGCGCCTGGTCGATGCTGCGGCGCAGGTCGATGGGGGACGGCGGGCGGAAGATCAGCTCCCCCAGGGAGGGGGACGAGCCCTGCTCAAAGGCGGCGCAGGAGCGGGCGGCCAACATGTTGGGGCACTTGGGGCTGAGCCCCGGCATCCCGGTGCCAGCTGCCCAGAGCTCGTTGCTGTCCTTCAGAGCCCGCAGGGGCAGCTGCTCCGCCGGGTTGCGGATGAGGTTCTTGGAGATGTCGTTGGCGGGTGTCCGCTCCACACCGGTGCCACCGGTGCTGCCGCCGGCCCAGTCGTAGCAGTTGTTGGGGTATTCGGGTGCTTCGGCTTTGCGGCCGGCGCAGAAGTAGCGCAGTGCCTTGGCCCAGCAGGAGTGGCCGGCGGGGCTCCGGCGGCGGCAGCGGCAGCACACAGGCTCGGCGGCGGCCGCCAGCAGCGCTACGGCCGTGCCCAGCTCGCCGATCCGCAGCCAGAGCTGTGCCGCCCAGCTGGGCCGGGAGAAGCGCCCGTGGGGCCCCAGGACCCCCCGCAGCCACACGGCGCTGTAGAGCTGCAGCCCGCAGACCGGCAGCCCCGCCACCGCTGCCACCAGAAGCGCCCGCGCCCCCGGCTGCGGCCCCGGCCCCTCGCAGGGCGCCCGCAGCACCCGCCAGCACCCCCAGAGCCCCCCCAGCAGCAGTAAAGCCCCCGCCACGCAGCCCAGCGCCTGCAGCCCCAGCGCGGCGGTGAGCCCCAGCCGAGGCGGCAGCAGGTCAGCGGCTCCCATCACCGCACTCTGCAGGGCAGCGACAGCCCCCAGCGCTGGCAGGCCCCGCAGCCGAGATGGCAGCAGCTGAAGCTCTGCCAGGCGCTGCAGCCGCTGGAGCAGGAGGGCAAAGGCGGCGAGCAGCAGGGGGAAAGGAGCTGTGTTGAGAAGCAGCAGGGCCGGAGCGGGCAGGCGGCCCCGTGCCCCGTAGGGATCCAGCAGCAGGAAGGTGGCCCGCAGGAGGCAGGCGGCCAGCAGCAGTCCATGGGCCCCAGCAACGTGGGGAAAGTGTGGGGGCCGCAGGATGGCTGTCCCCGCCAGCCCGGCCAGGCAGCCCAGCGCCAGCAGCAGAAAGACGGCAGCCACTCCATAGACATGGGCCTCCCAGGAGAAGCCCAACTGGTGCTGCAGCTCGGCCCAGCGCAGCCCGGTCGCGTTGGCCCCCAGCGTCGGGGGGACACGGCTGGACTGTGGCTGCAGTGATGATGGATCTCGGGGGACTGGCTGAGACGTCGTCCCTGCTCGTCGCCACGTGGCTGAGGGGGTGGCAGTGCTAGAGGCTGTGGTCTGCGTCCCTGGCGTGTCTGCAGGTAGGAGGGAGGGGGACGCTCAGGGGGAAGTGGGGGGCTTGGTGGCACTCGGCCCACACCTGCACCCCACACTGGGCTGCATCAGCTGTGGCAACCCAACACTGCTGCGGGGGATGCCCTGTGCTGGCTGGGGCTGTGCCCACCGGTGCCTCCCGGGGTTCTCTGTCAGGATGCGCAGCGCAAGGGTTGGCACATCCCCGGTCACGTCCCCCACCCACTTGGGGAAACCCCCACCCACCGAGCATTTAGCGCTAATCCCTGCGGGCAGGAGTAGATTAGGGCGGTTGTCAGGTGGCAATCCTGATTGAAGGTGTCACTGTGTCCCGGATGGGCAGCTCAAGATAGCTGCCATCCCCGCCCCCCCACCCAGCCCCGACGCCCCAGAATGGGCTCCCACAGCATCTGCAGAACGGATGGACTTGGACGCGGCCCTGTGTCACCTGGGTGCCTTGTCCCGAGCGTCCCCGTGGTGGGAAGTGCTGTTGGTTGTGGGGTCGTCTTGGTGGCATTTGGGACGCTCACAGGACCCACGGCGCCCCGGACCTGCTGCGGGGAGCCGACGTCCTCCTCGGGCAGCAGTCCTGCGAGAGAGAGCAGAGCAGGGCGCTGACACCTGCGGGGACTTGGTCCCCTCCAAGGGGTACCCCCGCACTGCGCTGGCTCCTACCTCTGCTTGGGGTACCGGGGGTGGCCGTGCTGGAGGCGGGGGGTGCCGCAGGGCCGGTGCTGAGGACAGACCCTGGGACGGGCTGGGGTCCCCTCTGCCCCGTAGTCCCAGGGTCCGTGCGAGGGGCTGCATCGTCAGGGCTGGTGGTAGCGTGGCTGAGTGGGGCCCTCCGGGTGCTGCGCTGGTGGGACGGGAGCACTCGAGTCCAGGGCTCAGTCAGCTCCCAGAATATGGCTGTGTGGCGCAGCCGTGGGGCAGAGCTGGGCAGAGCCGGGGAGGGGCTGGGGGGTCCTCCCGTGTCCCCCCAGCTGCCCACCAGCTGCGCAGAGCCAGGGCTGGCATGGGGACTCCAGGCTGGCCCCGTGCCTGTGGGATCGGAGACAGGGGCTGTGCCCAGTGGGACCGACTGGCTGCTGGCTGAAGTGAGTTGCGCATCCTGAGAGAGGCCCGAGGCCACTATGTATCCCTCTGCCGCTGTGTGTCTCCCTGTGTGGGCATCTGCTGTCCTCATCCCCGCCGCCAGCGTGGGGTCCAGGGCAATGGTGGATATGGTTGGCTGAGGGCTGGGAGTGCCGACTGCCTTGGAGACACTCTGCCTAGACGGGGACAGGCCCTGCCCTGCCCAGGGTGGCCCTGGAGAGTCTGCCTCTCTGTCCGTGAGCGCCTCAGGGCCCGGTGTCTCCTGTGCAGAGCCGTGGGGCTGGGAGCTGTCCTGGCCTTCAGCCTCGTGCCCTCGCCAGGCAACAAGCGGCTCCTCTGTCACAGCGGGGACTGTGCTGCCATCCCTCCAGACCTTGGTATCAACGCCTGTCATAGTGGCTTCCATCTCCAGGGGTGTCCTGGTGCCGTCCCCCGCCTGTGGCGGCGGGGACCGGTGCACGGGCTGCTTGAGCCCCCAGCGCTCTCTCCTTGGGGGCCCGGCACCGCTCGGCTCCCCCGACGCCTCCCAGGTGGGGGATGGGCCTGGCCACTGCTGTCCCCAGGCAGGGCTGTGCAAGGGGTCCCCACCTAAGGTCAGCCCTGCCGGCAGCACCCCCTGGGCCTTGGCAGGGACGCCGGTGGCCAGCAGCATCCCCCAAGTGATGAGCTGTGCTGCAGTCATAGTGAATACCGAGTCGACCCTGTGGGGATGGGGTTCTGGTGAGCCAGGATCCACGGCAGCTGCCCAGGTCACTCGTGCAACTGGCCGTGATGCTGCTGTGCCCTTGGCCACCCACTGCCCAGGGAGAGAGACGGTGGCTTGGCTGTCCCTTCCCGGGCAGCCCTGGGCTCTGTTCGCAGCTGTCCCCGTACCCAGTGGCCCCATTCCCAGTCTTCCCTTTCCCAGTGTCCCCTGGTGTTCCCTATCCCTGGCGTCTCCGGTGTGGGTGATCCTTGGTGCTTAGCGTCCCGACCCCCAACATCCACGGTGTCCCTTTCCTAGTGCTCCATCCCTAATGTCCCCTCCCCGGTGCTCAATTCTGGTGTCCCTCCTGGTGTCCCCTCCCCGGTTCTCCATCCCCGGTGTCCTCGCCCGATGTCCCCGCCGCCGGCGGCCCCGCTCCGCCGTGCACCGTTCACCTTGGCGCGTCCCGGCCGCATCCCGGCGGGGATGCTCGGCCCAGTGCCCCGCGCTGCCGCCGCACACACGGCTCAAACCCGCCGGGCCGGGAACGGGGCCGGGACCGCCAGGGTGCTGCGGCGATGGCCCCGCGGCGCGATGCGGGTTACTGGCGGGGCTGCGCTGCGGAGTCGGGCCGCGGCCGGTGCGGGACCACAGCGGGGACGGTGCGGTCGCCGCATCCCGCCGACCCCGCCCGCNCAGGAGCCCGCCCGCACCGGGAGGGGGGGCGCGGGGCACAGCCGAGGCCGCCGCCGGGACGGGATCCGCAGAGCCGTGCACGGGGGCGGGCGGGTCCGTGGGGCTCAGCTGGGGTAGACTCCCGGGCACGGGTTCCCTGTGGCACAGATCCTCCGGGACGTGGATCCCGGAGGGGCCCCAGGGCAGGTTCCCGGGGGCCAGGACACGGCGGGGGGACGGAGGGGGGATGCTGCCCACGGGGCAGGCAGGGTTGCCCGGAGCGAACAGCGTAGTGGCAGAGGGCTGTGGCCGAGGCTGGTCTCGCTGCCTCCAGGGGTAGGCGGCGGGAGGGGGGAGTCGGACCCACTAGCAAGGTCCTGAAGAAGGTCTGGGTGAGCCCTACCCCACACCTGCCCCAAACCTGCCCCACACTTGTCTCTCAACCAGCCGGCACGGATATGCAGCACCCTGGCAGCCACTGGGCTGTGGTACCCTGCCAAGGTTCAGGTAATTAGTTAATCTGCTTAATTGTCCGGCTGGAAAACTGCCCACCCTGCCAGGGCTTGAGCTGGCAATGGTACAGCCACGACGCCAAAAAGTCACACCAGCTCAAGACTCCATCCTGCATGGCAACACCTGCATTCCAGCTCCCTGCCTGCACCCCTGCTCCTTTCTGCCTGCACATCAGCAGTGCTCCAGCCGCCAAAGCCTTGGCAAAGTCCTGTCATCATCATCGCTCTTCTCTCGCCAGGCCAGCAAGTGCATGTGGCACCTCAGGTCCCCATGACAGCACCTGTGTGCTGGCAGTAGCACACAGTGCCCCACTCCCGCTCCCTGCCACCTCTCCATTCCCGGGGCACTGTGTTCACCACTAGTGCCTGAGGCATTTCTGGTTCCCACTCGTCTGTGGGGTCAGGACGCTGCAGCAGCCAGCTGAGCACAGGATCCAGGAATTTGGACAATGCTGGTACACTGGGCCTCAGAAAGCAGGCAGGGCAGGCAGCTAGTCTGGGGATTAGTGCTGGGGAGGCCGCACAGGGGGACAGTGCATGTGATCCTGCACTGCACCATGCACTGCCAGCACTGGACACCACTGCAGCTGGATGGTTCCATCCTAAGGAAGGTGCAGCTGCAGTGCTGAGTGTGCAGTGTGACTGTGGGAAGGCAGCTAGCTGTGCCCTGTATACCATAGTCATGCACCTTTAGCACAAGGCAGGGGCACAGCAGCCACCTCCACATCCTCGGTGCTGTCAGAGGTTTCCTCCTCTGCCAAGTGGCTCACTGGCAGATGAAAAGCTGAGCCCCCTGCTCTGTGCTGCTGCAGCAGCCACCTGCCTGCTGCCTGCACAGCTGGGGGTGCTGGGTGGAGGATGCACCAATTCTCTCAACTCCTGTGCCCATAGCCACCTGGGTGTCACAGGCTTTTGATCACTGTTCTCCGCTTTCTCCTGGCTTCTTCTCCAGAAAGCTCCAAAACTCCGGTGTCAGAGTTTCAGATAAAATTGCCCCACTTAAATGCCCTCAGACAGGCCAGAGCCCAGCTTTGCTGCTTTTTATTTTTTTTTCCTGACCACTGTATTTTATGGTTCTGCCCTGTGCCCTCCACAGTTCTTCTTGGCTGTGCTGCAGGAGGAACCATCCTGGCACCTTCCCTGGTTGAAGGGTGGGACAAGACCCCTACAAGCACTGGTACTGGCAGCTCCATGAAGGCAAAGGCCAGGAGAAACCACACATACCTGGGGTATGGCTGATCCAGCAAGGAGTCAGTGACAGTGAGCTGGAGGTAAAGGCTGGGAGGCAGGACCAGCTCCACCAGGGTGCAAGCAGAGTGTCTGGGAAATCTGCTGTCACGCAGCATGCATGCTTCCATTTTTGTCCAGCAAGGCTGGGAGAGGAGCTGCCATTGTCACAGCCATATTGGGACAAATGCTCTTGTTGGCAGCTAAAACCCTGGAGGAGACCCTGGGTGGGAATAGGCAGGGCCAGGGCAGGGCACCCCGGGGCTTCGTCCCATTCACCAGGGAAGTTGTCCTGTGCAGGGGGAGGCATTGCTGGCTGCTCTTGCTGTTACACCTCCATCTCCAGGGATTTTGTTTTGCACGGTGTTCCAGTGCATGTGTGTGTGGCAAGGAGCTGCAGGGGTCCCCAAGGGCAGCCCTGCATTGCACCCCATGGCATTGATGCTCCATCTCGTGTGCCAAGGAGCCAGTCCCTGCTCTGCCTCTGCGCAGGGGCTTGCAGCAGACACCTCCAGAGGTCCCTCCAAGCTCAGCCATGTGCTGCCGAGCTCCCTGCATCCAGACCAGGGGCTGCACAGAGACCTGCACCCATCTCTGCAAATCCCAAAGCACACGAGGTGGCAAGCCCACCAAATAGCTTTTGCCCCGTGAAGGCCGTGCTGGGGCTGCTGGGGAGGCAGGTACACAAGGGCAATGTGAAATAAGCAGTCACTGCTGCTGGCAGCCATCACCAACCCCCTTTGCTGACAGAGGGTCCCAAGGCTCTGGGGGCTCCCTATATCTGACCACCTTCCCTTTTCTCCTTGTTAATTAACATCACTGGACCAATGTTAAGCTGGAAAGGTGAAGGTTTCCATCTTTAAACACCAGAGAGGAGCTAAAAAAAGAATTCTCCCAATTCCACAATCCAGGGGAGTTAAACAGCTAAAGACCAGCTGCCTGTTCTCCTGCTGGAATAGAACTCTGCCTCTCCCAAAAGAAACAACATAGAGACACTGGGCGTTGGTGAAGATGAGTTTATTAAAGCAAAAAAAAAAAGGGATCCCAGCCATTTCCCTTGGGATGACAAAGCTGGATAATTTGAATATGTGGCAATATGATTTTGTCAACACCAAAATGTTTCTTTTGCTGGTGACATTTCAGATCAAAAATCAAATGTGACACAAATCCCCGAAGCAGTGGGAGCTGCCCACAGTCACAGCTGGGTACCCTGGAAAGAGTTGCTCTATGAAAATTGGGACTGTTCAACATCTCATCTGCTGGATCTGCCTGTTGTATCTTTGGTGTCTGAGAACCACTGCCCTTGAAAAGGGTATGTTGGAGAATTCCTTAATCAGCCAAGAGCTACAAAACTTCCTGGAATCTCTGAAACCGAGGAATTTCAGCCTGTAAGGAGAAGAGATACTGTAGTGGACGAACCTGAGATGCTGGGGTTTGGTTTTCCTCTGTTAAACCTGTCCTTGCCCAAAGTTCACTAACAATTCCTGAGACAAACCTGAACCTGATCAAAATCAACTAGAACAATACTACTCTACTAAAAACCTGAACTTCTACAGAACAAACTGACAGAGATACTATGAGTGAGAAACAGTGAAGCCTCTAGCCACAGAGACAGCATTATATTGATCTAGCTGAGGAGTTTCCAGTAGATCTCAGTGCCAAATCTAACTGAGCTGACTGTCTGCTCTGCCAGCCCTCTCCTCCTGGGAAAGTCAGGTACTTCACTGCTGTGTGAATTCTGTGGTAACTCAAGCCCATGGCATTTCTGCCAGGAGTGGGTAAGTAAAACAATATAGATCCCCTCAGCTTCCCAAGCAGGGGAGAGCCCTGCTTAGACCCTATGTAGTCCCTTACAATATCTCAAACTGGACAATAGATCTTTCAAGCATCATGCCTGAGTCTTGCCTCTGACTAAGAAGGTAACACACCTAAAGGAATGAACTGCAACTGAAATGGTCATCCTGCACTAAGGGCTCCGAGCATGAAACAAACCCCTTCAATCAGAAGAATCACAATCAAACAGTAAAGAGCAACAGGCTGTGTTCTGCTGAGCCAGCAGATTGACAGGATGTGGTTTCTTGGAGCTTGAGGAGCTTTGGAGGCTGAAGCAGCTCATTTGCTTTACACCTGTTGTGCTACACAGGGTAAGTACATCCTCCTCAGGAGAGGAATCCAAGAGATACCTTTTAACACTGGAAACATTAATTGTTTTTTTAGTTTCAAGACTTCTCTTTCTTCTGCTTGCAAGTTGTCGCAGGCTTTTATCAGAGCGTGGCACTGGTGGAAAATTCTTTGTAAGCCCCAGCTGAACACTGCTGAGGATCTGCTGATGGGGAGCTGCAAAAACCGGGTCAGAGTTTTCTGAATTGAGATCAACCAAGTATCTGGGAAGGGAATTTCTTCTGGAGCTTGCCAAGTCAATAATCCCGTTTGCCTTCCTCTGCTTCAGTCCACTGTCAGCACATCCAAAGTGTTCGCCTTTCCTCTTAGTGAAGTATGCTGTCTTTCTCCCTATTGCTTTTTTGCAGGACATCCTTCCTGGACTCTGTTTTGTTTTGTTCCCTACAGCTGCCTTCTCCACCTCGTGGTCTGTGGACCAATTGCTGTGTCTTTGCCCAGGTGTAGCTTTCTGTGCAGAATGGTGGCAAACTTGAGGCTGCTGCTGCTGCTGTGAGGGTGTCAGGGGTTTAAACCCTCGAGTGCCTCTCCTGAAGGCCTTCCTCAGTGGGGTTGGTAGAGGCATTTCCAGTGGTACAGGAGAGCGTTTCTTCTGACTACTCCCCAAAAAGTGTCTGCCAGCCCAGCACATGCAAAGATGGGGAGCACAGCTCTGTGTCTCCAAGCTGCATTTCATCTCCTGCAAAAAGGTGTTTGCTCTGCCACAGGCTGCTGTAGCAATGGGGCTGGCTTTGTCTCCTGAGGTTTGGTTTAGATTACCCTTAGGTGTGCCATCTCCAGTGACCTGGTTCCTTCCAGGGGAGTCTCCGTGTTGCTGCCCCACTGTCACACAGGGGAAATGAGACCAGCCTGAGCAGCTGCAAACTCCCTTGCCTGGGCAGTGTGGTCTGTGTCGGTACTCCTCACTCAGGACACAGTGCTGGCACAGCCCAGGGGAGGTCTGGACAGACTTATCTGCCGTGTGAGGGGGCAGGCTGGCACTAGACACAAGCGTGTGCTGCTCAGCTGAGGCATTACATCGGTTCAGGAAGCCAAGTTCTTTACATGCTTTCAGGAACTGCTCATTCAGCTGGGCTGGCAGTGACTCCTGACCCTCCTTCAGCAGCTGGATACTGGATTTCATATCCAAAATCTCCACATCTTTCTGGGGAAGCAGAAAGCAGAGCAGAAGCAGTAAAAAACACACAAAAAGGCACAATAGTAAGAAAGTTTTAGGTACCATGTGTCAGTTTGGAATTGACCCAAAGAATAGCAATTTGTATCTTCCTGCGTAATAGATATCCTCAAACTGTCCCACAAAGGTGAGAGGTTTGGGACTGAAGTATACCCCTAACTCACTCTGTACCCTCTCTCCTAGGAGCACTGCCTTCTCACACACTGGTGTGACACATCCTTGCCAAAAGCAATTCCCGTAGCAGGGCCTTTGGAGAAACCAGCCCTGATCAGGAGGTCTCTGACAGTTCATTCTTGTGTCTCTCACATCCACTTCTTTTCTTTTCATGTCTTTTTTTCCTTTCCCTGGGACACACCTGGCTGAAGGGACAAGGTGCTACACTTCTGTGAGGTGCTCTCCCCTCACAGACATGCACTGCACCATCTTCTCCAGCAAAGGCATGTGTCAGGTGAGGAAGCAGTGAGTGCTCCATCACAGCCTGCCACATCAAGGCACTGTTGGCTTCTCTTACTGACCAGGGCTTCATCAGAGCTTACAGCACTGTTAGCCAGCACTTGGGTAAGCCTCTGTCAGTATCTGGCCTAGAATTAGCATTTTAATATTTCTTTCCGCTTGCATTGTAACAGGAGCAGTCTGCTTTATAATCCACCATATGAAGGCAATTTAATATTCAGTCAGTATTTTGAAGAAGCAGGAGAAATTCAGAATGAGGATTCAGAATAAAAGATTAATTTCTTGACTTACGGCTGCAAGTCTCCTCTCCATTTCCAGCAGTGCCTGCTCCATTTGGCTTTTATCTGTCAAAGCTTTCAGCACCAAGCTGGAGTGACTTTGAAGAGCATCTTGCACTAAACAGGGAAATCAATAAAAACCACATTTAGTCTTTCATTTGTAAATGTGAATAAAGTACTATCAGTACTATTGCTGCTTCCTGCAGGGCTTGGCATGAATCACCACATGATTCTTCTGCTGTGATCTCCCCAAACCCTGAGCAATGAACAATGGGGTGGATTTTTAAAGCAAGGCACTTGAAATTTATAAGATGCTGCATAGGCCAAACCTCATTTACTCCCCTCTGTTAATGTGGCAGCTAGAAAAGAGAGGCTGTGCAGAGCTGCAGAATTTGGTAGGCTGAATGCAGGGAAGGCTGAGGCTTGGTTGTCTGCCAGGTGCACAACAGGCGTGGCCAAGGCAGGGGAACCCCAGTATAGCTTATCCACCCCTGTATAAACAACGATCTCATGCAACCAGGTGATGGTAAATGCAGCTTGAACAGGATGGAGGTGTAAAAGTTTAATGGCTAAGAAGTACAACCAGAGAAACTGTGTCAAGAATGCACAGGAGGCTGAAAACGGAAGGAAAACTGCTAGAAGGAAGAGAGGGAAATTATTAAGGAGTGTGCAAAGAATTGGAATTTCCATTTGCTGGTCATGGGAAGAGATGGGGTCAGAAATCACCTGAACCAGGCAGCTGTGCCCAGCACTTGGTAGTGGGAGCCACAGCAGAGTCTGTGGAGGCACAGGCTGCTTGGGAGGGTTTTAAATTGGAGCAAGTTACTCTTGGCTTCAGTCAGTCTTGTTGAAAAACTGATAAAACCCCAGGGATTTGTGTTACATAATTGGATAAGAATATAACTCTCCCCACACAGCTTCAATTACTGTTATCGGTACCACTGCTGTGCCTAATACACTACAGGATTGGAACAGAGTTGCAGTGTGTGTGGAGATGAAAAATCTTTAGCAATCTTGTGGAAGTCTACTTTAAAATTGTAAATTGGGACAGAGAGAAAGAGGTGAGAAAGAGCGGAGAGAAAGAGCTAAACATGTCTGGTCTTTGCTGTGAAGGATGCAGGAAGGTGTGTACAGATGGTGTGGAATGTTGGCTGGTTGGCATAAAACAGGATCCAAAGCACTCTTGCTAAAGTAAAGCACTGCCAAACCAATGGGCCAGGATAACTGAAACCGTGGAGTGCTGGAGCACTGCATGCCTGAGGAAAATCAGAATAAAGCCTACGTTTCAACAAGTTGCTACAAGAGCTCTGCAATTAATGAATCTTCTTTTGTTACAGATCCAAGATGTTTCATTGACTTCAGTGTCAGAGGAGCTGAGAGCCCATCTGAAGCTGTTCCTGCTCACCAGTGTTTATCTCAGCTCCTTGGTGAGCACCTCTTGCCCCACCATGCTGTGCTCACAGGCTGCAGGGCTGCAGAGCTGCAGGGCACTGGGGATCCCTTCTCCTCCTGCTCAGCTATTTTCATTAAGCTTCCAGGGACTTAATTATCTCAGTGAGCTGTGCCCTTCTGTCAAACTGTAGATGGAATTGGTTAAAGAGCTAAAAACTATTAGGGAGCGGCAGGCAGAAACTGATTGTACAGGCTTTGCTTCTGAAAAAACAGGGATGTTTTAAAATTCTGGGAAGGAAGAAAGGAAAAAAATCTGAGCAATTATGGGCTTAGTAATTTGTTCTCATAGGGTGTAAGGTTTTAGAACAGACTTTGAGGAGAAAAGTACTCAAAGATATGGACGGAAATGGAATAAGAACAAGATTTTGTAAACTGTGGATTGTGATTTAATGCACTAAGACAAGGTAGATGACTTCTTTGACAAAACACATTGGCCTTTCTGTAGATTCAAACAAAGCTTTTCAGTGGAAATTGTCACATAATATTAAAAAAAAGGAGAAAAAATAAGGGGAAACTTAAAAACTAAGCCTCAACTAAAGGGAAAACACCAGCTTTTGAGGGGACAATGCAGCTCTGAAAGGTGCTCATCAAGGCCTTCCCATGAGCCAAACAGGCTTAAAATCTGCTGTAGTCACCTGGGTGAAAAAGCCAAAGGGCATTCAGTTAATTAGCAAGTGACACAAGGATGCAAATGTCAGCACCAAAGGCTACAGGTGAGACAGGGCAGTGTGATGCACGGCAGTGCACCAGCTCTGGCTGACAGAACTGCTATGCACCCCAGGATGTCTGGAAGCTCACAGACCTTCCCAGCTGTCTATGTGCAAGGAAAGAAAGAGACTGAAGTAAGACACGGGCAGAGAAAAGCTACAAGTTAATTAAGTGCTTACATGGTAATCTCCTCTTATGAAAGGAGATTGAAAGTGTTTGTCTCATTCAGCCACGCAAAGCAGAGGTGTGGGGTGGCATGGGGCTGGAGGTGCTGCTTAGGGATGAACACAGGGAATGGCACCTCCTGGCAACAGGAATCCCCTATACCCAGCTGTGTTTTTAACTTTGCTTCCTCCAAAGGAGCCCTGCTTGGGCAATGTGCACACAGCTGTCATCTGGGAGAAGGAACTCCACAGTTGCCTCATCCATGTATCATCCTCACACACATTGAATTAAAACCACCTCCTCTGAGACTTGAGCTCGAGGGGAATTTCTCCGTTATTTCAGGACACACGTCACCACATGGCTTTGCCTTGTTCTCTGTAGGAGCTTGGCTAATTTCTGAGGATTATCTGCCCATATTTCAAACAATATGCTGTTGCAGACAATTTGGTTGCTGTTTTTGATCTTTTAGTGTTTTGCTCTGGCAGATTTAGACTGTTTTAGAAACCTGCAAATCTGTAACTTGCAGAATGGGTTTGTAACGGGGGAGTGAATGTTTGAGTGGGCCTTTTGGACTTTTCATCTCCCTGGTTAGACACATTCTACCTGAAATCTGAGAGCAGGTTTTTGGGGAGCCTGCCAACCTACAAAGAGAAGGAAAGCAGCAGTGACTAAAGGAAGAAATTCCTTTCATGTTACTTTATCACTTTCCATGTCTACACAGCGGAGATACAGGAAGGGCAACATCTGCAAGCTTACCTTATCTTGCTGCTCTTCCCCATATACTTAATTTTAGCTCAGAAATATTTTTAAAACTTTCTGGTTTCCCTAGTCTGTCTATTCTTCTTCAACATAGTATTCTCAGTCTAAAAATAGTCCTGCATCCACTGGGCTTGTGATCTGCACATACATTTGACTCAGCACAGCATGCTGCCGGCAAGCAAACAGCAGCCAGCCTTTTGAAAGCATTTCATTTGTACGTGTAGGAGTATTCTGCAGAAAAAACTCTCAGTACATAGAAGGGGCACCCTCCTTCCCTCCCTGCTTCCATACCCAGAGGAGTGTTCAGACTTGTCAAACACTAAAAACAGGGGAAAAATAAGTGTTAATAAAGGCTTACAAAAAAAAAAAAATAGGCCTTGAGACGGCCAAATTAGATCAGATCAAGGACCCTGTTAAGTCAAGTCTCTTTTCTTTGAATATGATCAAGAAGAGCTGCTTCAGAGGTTCTCTTCAAATAAACCCTGCAGCAGACAGTTATTGAATAACTTGATCAGAGACAGAAAATCTTTACTCAGTTAATGGGTGACTTATGCACAGACTTGTGCCTCTCTTGAGGTAATTTAAACAAAGCAGTTTTTTACAGTCTGAAACATTGCTGTGTTTTGATTTGCTGTACCCTTGTCTTCGGATGCTACTGTTTACAATAATAACATTTGGAATGTGAAATCTGGCATGAGATAAAAGGCTGAAAGACCTCGGGGTAGGGCTGCCACTGTGTGCTGCAGAGAGTTCCCTGCAAACCAGCCTGTAACTGGGTGCAGCTGCACTCCCAGCAGCTGAAAACTAAAGCCTGAGCAGTCAAGGGAGAGAGCACCAGCCTCCCAGCCGAAGAATATTAAACAGCAACTGCTTCTGATGTCTCCCTATCACCATCTATGCAGCTCATCCTGAGATTGGCACTAACAGCACAGAGGCTTTAAATAACACTTTGGAAGGAGGTTGGTTCCCCCACGCCCAGATTCAATAGGGGAAATTGGAGGTGCTATAAACCTGGTGAGACACAGGCAGGGAAGACAGCTCTGGAGCTCAGCAGAGCGCTGCATGTTCTCCCTGGGTAGCCATGGAGCTGTTCCAGAGGGTGAGATGTTGGGCTGTCATGGCTGCATCCTGCTCAGATATACTCCAAGCAGCTGGCAGATTTGTGCTGGGTCCCGTTCCACAAGACATCAGATAGCACCTGCATTGGGGGACTGTGAGATGAGCTGCCCCTGATCTCACCCTGTGCTACAGCACGTAGTGCTCCAAGCCCTGAATTGACAATGAGGGGTTTCAGTACCTACTGGCACATCCACACTTCCTCTCACCATCCATACTGAGATGTTTTGGAGTCTGGTTAAGTCCCTCACCTCAACAGTTTTGTCAGTCACTGCTTGGCTAGTTAGCAGCTACATGGAAAAATCATTTTTTAAATCAGTTTCAAACTTTTTGACTTTTCAATCCATACAGGGCATAAGGGAGTCTGAATTGTGTGTCCCAGTCTGAACCATGCTGTTCAAAGTAAACAAGCTCAAATCCCATCATTTTAAATATAGCTATCTCCCCTGAAAACTTTGCCAGCAGCTGCTGGGCCTGGGGAGCCTGGAAGCAAGTCAGGTTTAAAAGCTGCTCACTGGGCACCGCATCTTGTCAGTGAACTGCATCACCCCTTCTCTCTGTAAGTGACATATTGCACATTACTTTGTCACCCTTGATGGCAGTGCATCAGAGGATTGCCTGTGGCATGCTGGCTGGGAGGATGCTGCTCATGTGCACTGCAGACAAGGTGTTGTGGAGGATTTGGCTGTTCTGAACTGTCACAGCTGGAACTACCAGAACAGCAAAGCAGCACAGAGAGGGCTGAGTGGTGAAAATTGACATTTGTATAAAATTATAAAAGGTTTTGATAGAAGTGCGGGTATATAAATTAAAATGTGAAAAATATGAAAAGAAACGAGCTACAGGAGTAGAAACCAGAGCAAATAATGAGCAGGCAAGTCAACCAGAGAAACTGTATATATAAGGTGGAAGAACTGAGGCCACAGGTCTGTCTGTCTCTTTACATCCCTGTGCACTGCACACTGAGATGTGAGCAAGGCACAGAGCACCTGTGCCTCTGTGGAAGCTGCTCAGACAAACCTTTTCTCATCTCCAGTGCCAGACACAGCTCTCTTCACTGTGGGCAAGCACATATGGACAAACACTCAAAAGAGAACATTTTTAAAAATCTTCCTGCACAGACCATGCCAGCCCAACAGCATTTGGAAATGCTTTGGAAATAAATTTTGAAAAATATTTTCTGTTTTGTTCTTTCCTGCTGGCTATGCAGACTATACCAAATGTGCTTGCTACCCACTGCTAAAAATGCAACCTGAGATACTCCTTATAAGCTTTTGATGAAGACAGACTTGATTTCAAGTTCCACCTTTGCTTTTCAGAGCTGTTGGAATGTCCTGGTGCACTTGTACTCTTTATCTTCTGCATTCTTCTCCTACCTGTGAAATCCTCCACTGCCAATGATTTAACATGTCTGCCATGTCACCCACATCCCAAGGTACTGCATCATCACTCACTGGCATTCAGAACTTTATTCAGAGCTCTGAATTTAGCTCTTTCATCTGAGTTTTGGAATTTTATACCAGTTTTTCAAGGGAATTGCCTCTTTTCAAGGCACTAGCGTAGGTATCTATTTAGTGGGAACTTAATTATCCATCACTGTGATATCAGTCAAATGACAGTGTTTATCTGCAATTAACCAGTGACAGATGAACCTCCCAGAAATATAAAAAGAACAACATTGTGCAGCATGTGATGATTTTCATTATATAGTCAACATTCTGCAGCATGATGCATTACAGAAAGTGCCAATTTTTCTTTTCAATTGCTTTGAAAATCTAGCAGCATGCACCTCTGGGAGGTTTCTCATTTCATTCAAGGCACATTCACTGAAAATGGATATGGAGAGGAAACAGGACAACTGAGTAAATGGTATGGAATGAAGAGAGAGAGTCATGAACAATAGATTTGATTTTCAGTGCCATGACAACAATTTCTGTACGTGAGGTATGCGAATTAGGCAAAGTCCTGCTGCAGAGTGGACAAGTTGAGACACTGAAGTAATTAGGCGATGAGAAAATGTGTAATAGGGAATTTGCTGTGCTGGCCAAAGCAGACAAATTCTTGTTTACATTAGGGTCCCACCAAGAGCACTTGCCAAGCACAGCAAGGGAATGTTCTTAGTATAATGAGATTGGTATTTCAAATGTACAGCCTATCATGGCCTCAAGCACAATGCATGAGACTCTACTCTTTTTGCCTGAGAGGGCTCTGTTGATTTAAAAGCTATCTGTCAAAGATGTGCTTTGTGGAAGCCACATTTTGCCACACAGTGAATACTATTGTGCTTTTGTGAAGGTCTGCTGCCTTCATCTCACAAGATACAACTCACTTCACATTTCTTGTGTATATTGAAAATGGCCTCTTGTTCTTGCACAGAGCAGAACAAGCTTGGAGCAGTCCTGACAGGGTGCTGATAAAGCATCACACCAGCATTAAAAATTAATGTACACTCAAAGGCTCAGATCTAAGCTAAATTAGAAACAATTTCATGAAACATTTTCCCTCAGTAAAGATTTCTGTGATTAGCCACTTGAGAGACAGAGTTGTTCAGAAGTATTTTACATTATTAGCTTTCTGGAGGTCACCCTTTTGTCATGGCAATAGTGTGCTTCACTATGCGCTTCTTATTCAAGAAATGAGGAGTACTAGTTTTGTCTACATCAAAAACTTAATCACTTCAAACACAGAGGGGCAATGGAAGACTTCAAACTAACATATGAAAATCTGAGAAAGCCCTAAAAACTGAAACCGGATACTCAGGATATAAATATCTAAGTTATTTTTACCGTGTATTCCATTAGTACTCCGGATAGTCTAAAAATGATCATACTCAAGGCAAAACACAAAAACAGAGGTGTGTTTATCTATTTAGGCACAATGTATAACCATGCAACACCTAAGTACAAGAAAGCAGAGAAAGAGAAAAAACGAGAGAGTAGGAATGGAAAAACTGATAAGTCCATACCATGGATAAGTCTTATTTTCTCTCTCCCTTAGGGAGAACAGCTGTGAGTGGCATGACTTGCCCAGTTCACCCCAGCCTCCAGACAAAACTGACATTTGTCAGTTTGACTGTGCCCTCTACTGTTAACAGGAACACAGGAAGGACTTACATGTCTTGGAAAAGGTTTCTTGGCAAACCAAACTGGATTTGAGTTTGGAGTCAAACTTTTCTTCAAACTTCTCGAAGGACACTTGCAGCTGCAAAAACAAAGGTAAATGGGAAAATTAAAATATCGCCTTTTCTTTGTTTGCAAAATCACAGCCCCAGATGCCACAGAACAATGACTGCAAGTCATGGAACGGAACAGCCTGAAAATGGTTGTTTATCTGTCACTTGAAACAATTTGTCCAGCTGTTGGTTGCAACCCAAAAGAAGATCTGGGATGGCTCAAAAGGCTCATGAAATCTGAATAGATTTCAGAAAAGAGATACTGATCTGTAAAATAGGATTAATAATAACTAATAAAATTAATTAGAGAAGTGTTCGGGGAGAAACATTCACCTTCAGACCACAATGACTAATTCTGAGAGTAAACTGCTTTCTTCAGGCAGAAAGGAAGAAGAACTGATACTTGCAGGCTGCCACTACAGCTTGTTTTGCTGCAGAGACCCAGAGAAATTCCACCACTGGGTCTGAGGCAAGTCCCTAAAGACCTTGACCCTAAGACCACAAAGGCAAAAAACCTTACAATTGTTGGTTTAAAGTATTTGAGTACTTAAGATGCACAATGTAATATTTTAGATATCAGCATAGTACAGGAGAGAAAGTGAACACTGAATGGTCTTTGGTATTTCTAACTCTTCATTATTTTACATTCTGAATTTGAAGTAACTTACCTCTTGAAACCTGTCTTTGGTGCTGGAAATAAAGGAGCTTAGGACTTCACTAAAATGGAAAAAAAAAACAAGTATGAACCAGAAAAGTAAGTTACTGAAATGTCAAAAATTGAAAAGATCACTGTAAAAATGAGACAGGGAAACACTGTAAGGCATAGTGTAGTATGAAATGTTAGCACAGAAACATGATTATTTCAGGGGGCATAACCCTTTGAAGCCACCTCAGTTGTTTTAGGAAAATATGGACTCTCCAATGTAAAGTTAATAAAAATATACATATACACACATGCCCATATGTGTCATATACATGAAGTTATGGGGTTTTTACTCTCAGATTTTTGGCCTCTCTCTAAAACTTTTAGTTGGCATTTGCACAACTAAATGGGCGTGATCACAATGGGTGTGATCACCATGTTATCTGCTCCGGAAGGACCCAGCCTGTGCGGTGACGTGCCAGTTGCTGTGATACACGCGTATTGTGTTTGGACTAAAATAACTGTGGGAAAAACATGGGAAAAGCTTCAGCATCAACAAAGCCCAGGAAGAACAAATACTGCAAATCCTTTTCTCCTGAGATTATGCCTGTGGTTTCTGTTATCTGTCCATTTAAGTTGAGCCAGGAACCAGCCTATATTCATGATTAACCTGCCACACCAAAATGCACGGATGGTTGCTAAGCAAAGTGATAACCTTTTCCTCTCTGAAGATTCGGGTCATTTTAAGTCAACCATTTGAGTGATTTAAATTACAACAGCCAAAAATATGCAGAGGTCCGGTATTATCTAGTTATGAGAATTAGGCAGTGCTTCTGAAATCTCTCTAGCCTTATGGAAAGGAAGATACTAATTTTCTTAGTCAAACTTGAGGGGGCTACAAATTGATAAATTATACAGTTCTCATTGCAAAGATAATATAGTTATTTCTAAAAACAGGCTTCTAATCTGGGAGCAAGTCTGGAGTGTAGGAAGGAGCATAATCCACTTAAAGAAAAAAATAAAGAATAATTATGAGTGAGGCCTAAACATTCAAAACTACTTTCTCATTTCATCTTCCTCTAATAGGCAATAGAGAACAAAATTTTGTCTTATCAGAAAAGTAGTGCCCATTGAAAAGGCAGGAGAGACACATAGCTAGATTTGATCAAAGGCTTTTTAATAAAAACACATTTCACTTTGGATGTTACATTACAAAATCTACAGTGCTAAGAATTATTTATAGGTGCACTGAGGTGCCATATTTAATTTTTGATCTTCAAATTGCTGGCTTGTTCCTTAAAGTCCTTTAGGACCTACAGGTATATATAATTCTTGACATCTGACAAAGAGCAGATGCAAATTACATTAGCAAATAACACTTGCCTGTTACAAAAAAAAAAACAACAAACAAACAAAAAAAAAAAACCACCAAAAAACCCAAACAAACAAGCAAAAAAACCCCATTAAAATATTGTATGGAAATAAAATTCTAGAGATATGTGCAGGTTTATAAAGATGCAATCTGCACACAAGTGTGTTCGGCAATCCCCTCATCTGGCCCAAATGTGAAGGCCATTCTCAGAGTATCTTTTGGCAGTCTCCACATAGCCTATAAAAATTTTAAGAAATAAGGGTTTTAACAGAGAATCAATTCAGAAAAAACAAACCATTCTGATTAGATAAAGAAAGACAAAGGTAAATTCACATTAGAGTTTTGCTGTTCCGTGGGGCTTACAACTGAATGTGTTATGTAAATTGCAAATAAACCCTGTTCTCTTAACTTGCTACTCTTTCCAATTAGAAATTATTTAAACTCTGAAAATACTTTTCTTGGAGAAATATGCAGCTATGTCATGTATAATATGTAAGAGGGGAAGAAGAACTGCAGGGAGTGATAACCACCAGAATGGAAAGAATTTCCAATGGATGTCTACGTACCGGTCATATTTTTCCTTTATTTTGTTCTTATTCACTTCAAAATTTTCCAAGACACTTTTCACTCTTCCTGCACCAAAATTAAGAGAACCTTTTTCTCTTGTTTCTTCATCAAATAACTGTGGTTTTGTCTGGTATTTGGTAAAAATACTGGGCTCACTCTGTGACACAAACAAAAGAAAAATGTTGAAGTACAAAAATAATCAGAACATTAATTTAAAGAAGCCGTTTGTTTACCCAGTTCTTTGCAGACAGACATCACAGTGATTGGACATGACAGATTAGACTGGATGAGGAGATTAAGAATTTTTTGAGATTGTGCCTGATTTAGTGTGCCTAGTTAGATCAACTCGCTGTGGAACTGAGACCCAGCCCAAATCCCTCCAGACACAAGCTCTTCTCTCATCTTGAGGATTTTCAGTTTGCTACAATTATAAGGTGTGCAGGTTTTTTTCCCTTCTATGATCAAGACAGAAACTATAAACGAATTTCAGTGTTCCTGGAATTGTGGAAAAGTTGAAGTTGTCAGTAGAATATCCCTGTACAGGAATCTAAAACAAAATCCTATTGAATTTCCTGGTGGATGACATAATTTTGCTGCCAACTAGCAACATCGACAGACTGTAGATGAGTTTTTCACATGCTTCAATACACATTTTAGAACAAGAAATGTAATATTAATATGAAAGCTTCGTTCTACAAAATTTCCAGACACTGTGTGACCAAAATGAAAATGCCTTTTCCTTAAAATATAAGAAAATGCAAATTCCATTACTTTTTTTTCATCGTGTAAAGTGAATTTCCTGTTTTGTGTCTGATGAAAATTGCTCCTAGACAAAATGCATAGGACAGCAGATAGCATCTGGAACTGAAGGACAGCCTGGGGCCTCCAAGCTGGCACCACTGCTCTTTCCTAATCTTTGCTCCAGGTGTGTTTATTCAGATCTGGTTCTCTCTGTTACTAGTGCAGGAACTATTTTAGTGGAGGCTGTTAACATCAGAAACCATGAGCTGTTGGAGAAACATTGTGGATAGAAACTCTTCATCCCTATCCAAAATCATCCAAGCATCTACCAAAACAACAATGCTGCAAGGTCATTGTCAGTGCAGGGAAGCAAACACTGAGTAGCTCTGTCATTTTTGTGGAAAGTTAAGGAAGTGAAATACATTTATGAAAGAAAAATAGATGTAATATTCTAACTTGGCTAGGTAGGTGGTCTAAAGACATTAGCTTGAAAATAATTTCATATTATTTTAGTAACTTAAAAAATGTGATTGAAGAAAATAATACCTATCTCAATCATAATTTATAGCAATCTGTTATAAATACCACGTTCATCTGACCGGGCTGCTACTTTGTCTTGTCGCAGTAAGTATGCATATGTAGGAAGAAGATAAGTTGATTTCAGCAGTTACTGACATTTGCAAATGTTACTACTCGATTTCAGCATTTTCCATTAGCTTTGAATGGTGGCTATGTGCCTGCACAGGGCTGACTGAGAGCAAGACTCACATCCTGGGAGTTCTGCTGTCCCGGCTGCGTGCCCAGCTCCAGCGGTGCTGCTGCCGACTGCACATTCTCCGGGCAGAACTGGGAGCCAAAGAGCAGCTGAGAATCACTCAGACTCGAGTAGTCACTAGCAGTGCTGCTCCTCATGGAAAACTTATTAGGCCTAAAATGGTGCAGAGAGGGATGTGAATGAGTCTAGTGCAATTAAAAAGCCAAACAATTTCTGTTGTAACTCAGATGTTGCTTCGATTAATTGGAAGGCAGTTCCAAGAGAATAAACCTTGCTGACTAATAGTTGACATTTGGGCATTTATTCTCCAGATGCCTTAAGTCTGACACAGTAGAACAACAAATAAATAGAGGTAGCATATGGCTGGATGAACTGATATGAATTGTTGGAAGTATTTCAAACATATTAACATGCTACTCAAAAGTGCTCTTCTTTCCCTTGAGCATTACTCAAATAAATCTTTTCTAGTTACACTGCTGTGTTGCTCTGATTCGACTCTTCTTCAAAAACACTCTTATATTCCTCTCCTGCTTTATGGACTAGGCTTGTGGCATGGGATCAGTTTCCCTCAGACAAGGGTTCCCCTGCACAGCTGCAGTACTTCTCATTGTGTTGGAGGCTGGCTTCAATATTTTGTTAGCAAAAATACATACAAAAGACTTTTTTCATTTTTCACAAAGAATTGTAGAATGGTTTGGGTTAGAAGGGACCTTAAAGATCACCCAGTTCCAACCCTCTTGCCACAAGCAGGGACACCTTCCACTGTACCACGTTATTCGTAGTACCATCCCTTCCAGCCTTGAACATTTTCAGAGATGGGGCATCTATCTACAGCTTCTCTGGACAATCTGTGCCAGTGCTTCATCACTCTCACAGGAAAGAATTTTTTCATAACACTCAATCTAAATCTACCATCTTTCAGTTCTTGCTTTTTTTGAGCTGCCAAGATGGAGAAATGTATTGCTGCCTTTGCAGCTGGGAACTAGAGACCAAAATAAATGAAAATAAGTAATGAAAATTTTACACAAGGTTTTTCTTCTATATCAAATGATACAAGTAAAGGAGAAGGAACAGGATAATAACTCATGTGTATAACAAGAGATGATCACCCCAACATTTATTAGCAGTGACCTGTTTGGTTAATCCCTAGTTTTGGAAGGAGCCCAAACATCATAGGCACAACAGGGAAAGGATTTAGCAGCAGTACTTGAACTGCTCAGTCTCCATTATATAGTAGTGTCACTGACAATATCATATTAATACTTTTGGCTTTAAGCTCACTGAGTACACTGAGCTGCAGGCAAAAATAGATGAGGTATGGGTTTCTGGATTCTCAAAAGGCCTGATAAGTCTGTCTGAATTCAAACCTCCTCCCTTTATCCCTCTCTGGACCCCAAATCTGCTAAGAAAAATTCTGAATACAATTTTACTTGCATAGCTTCTTGTTTCCATCTCAGCTAAGCTTTGTGAAAAAAAAATTCTTAATCTACAGGCAGTATGTGGGAGAGAGGTGAGCACATGGGTTGCCATGACCCCACACAGGCAGAGCCCCTGCCTGCAATGTGAGTAGTACATCTCCTGCACCAGTTTTCTAAATCCTCCTGTCTTCCAAAGAAAGCTCCCTCTTAGTTTGAGGAAGGGTTTTTATAACCTTTAGATGTTCTACGGTCTTGACAAACCCCCTCTGAAAGTGTCCAGTACAATTGGTGAATGTCACACCCCGCAATATGCTCATTTTCTCAGATGCTTTGTGGTATTTAATACCTGAAGCACAAGATTCTTATAACAAAGATTTTATGAGGAGTATTGAGCTGAGAGGACTTCATGAGCCAAGTTACTTCCTAGGCTTACTCTGCACTACAACCAAAGCCAGCTGTTGGCTGCTCTGGAGCCCGATTTTTCTGTCTGAAGTCCACTACCTCAGCAGTTGGTTTAGGAATGATGGGACTTTTGCAAATTAGAGGGGGAGGTGAAACAGATGTCTCTTTTGAATACACTCATTCCCCTGAGCAATGGATTTCTTTCTCCCTTGCTTAACACTGCTGGCAATTAATTTACTAACAAGACCATCTGGGCAAGCCATCAGCCTGGCCATGCTTGGCCCAGGCCTGTCCCTGACAGAGAGATCAGAAAACTGTGATCACATGTGGGATCAGATGTGTGATCAGGCAACTCCAGCTCTTCTAACCACCTGACCATTCCCTTCAGAATGCCTGAGATGCAGGGATGCATGTTCTGTCCTAAATATAAACCCTTTCCCATAATCAGCAAGGAAACATCCCAGGTATGCAATCTCACTTAGCAGTCCCTCCTAAGTGAGGAGTGCAATAGTTTACCTCAGGAGAACTTCTGGCTTTCTGCTATCATGAGCCACGCCCCAAATGTGTGTTGGTGCCCATAACATTCCTTTGGGTACTGGCACTAGCATATGCATTCAAAGCAAAACCAACTTTAGATATGTAAAACAAGTTCTTGATAGCTCCAAAAAATGGTAAATCATCCTCTGCTGACTGATGGTCAAATGACTTCATTCTCCTACCTAACTTAATGCAAGACATTGCAATATTGGCAGCTACAACTCTTTCTCGTGACATGAGTGTGATCTAAAAAATCTGCAGCGTTCTGCATATCTGGGGGGTCAGCTAGATCTTCCCAGTCTCTGTTTCCTTGTTGTCAGTGGAAATTCCTCCTTTATAGGAGGAATTAGAACTTCCACGAGCTTCTTTCATTTTTCTAATTTTCTGATTTCCACTCCAAATATTTTAGCACAATCACATGCAAACATTCACCTTTCATTCAAAGGTTCAGCCTTACCTCAAAACAAACATGGCATGTGATTTTCTCTGGTTCTGTCATCCCCACTGAACCTGTGCCAACATCCCTCTTCTTCTCAAGCACTGTAGGTGAAACTCACTCCTTTCTGACACATTTCTTCAAAGTGCAGTAAAGCCTCTTTCCCAAATAAGAGATCTTTCTCTCCTAGTAGCAGTGTCTTGAGTAGGATCAGTGCCATAAAGTCTTGCTTCTCCTGGTTCCCCTCCAGAAAATCTCACACCCCGTTCTGCTCCTCCTCATTTAGGGACCAGGGCTGAATCATAACAAATCCAATTTAAATTCTGGGAGCTGCTGTTCACCTGCTGTTCTTCCTGGCTTTAGCCTGTATCTATAGGAACTGTTTCTAGCTCTGCTGTACTGCTCCTATCCTCACTATCAGCCACCTGCCAATGTGCCAATGTGCTCAGCAAATGAGCAAGGATCAGCCTTGGCTTTGGGTGCAGGGGAGCTGGAGGAGTTTAAGTCAAGGAGTTTTAGCTGCTATTGCAGCCTTCAGCCATTTGCCATCTCTTCACTGGAAACAGTCATAGCAGAAAATTATTCTTCTGCTTCCTATCCTCTGGAATGGCACGACCTGCTTGCTGCAAATAATTTGCACCGTATCCTAAAAGGAATTTCTATAAACAGATTCTGGCACTGGCCCTAATGCATTAACAATGATGAAATCCCTTTCAGTTATTCAGCTTAAACACTGACTCCAGTTTCCAGATTTTAGGTTCAAAATCCCTCTGATCTTATTTTAATTTCTCAAGGTCATTTTTACTTTCTGTGAGTCTATTCATTATTCATGCAGCTGTGATTCAATACTGCCTAGACATCCTTACCTTGGAATCCATGCTAGCCCTTCGTCCTGAGCTCGTTGCTGGTTACAACAGAGCCTATTCCTTAAGAGGAGATTGGGATTTCTGCAGAGTAGCCCTGTTTGCTCCCACAAAATGCATCCCCAGCATATTAAAAGTTAGGCATCTGGAGACACGGATTTTTTTTGCCACCCTCCTCTCTATCCTGAAGCCATCTTCTAACCTGCAGTTACAGACTCAGTTTCTCATTCCTGTGAAGCTCTGGAATTTTACAGCTGGTCTCCTGGTCTTTGTCCTGGCTCTCTCCCCCATTTTCTGCTTATTCTTGAACCTTAATGCAGCTTCAAAATATGTGACCTTGTGACATGGGATGGAATTTCATGGGATAATGGATTGAATGAGGTTTTTAAACTTGGAAGTTACTCTCAACAGAAGAAATAAACCATAGAGAGAAGTGGCCCATGTAGGCCTTAACTTCAAGCATCCATTTATAGTGCCTTTTTAATATTTTCATAATTTCTTGGCCTTACACACTCTCTGGCAGGCTTTCTGCTTCTGATGTCTTTGGAAGTCAGTATATGAGTAGCTTTTATGCATTTAGCAAGTTACTTCTTTTCTCATGGTACAAGAAATTTCTCATAACTTCAATTTCAAATCTAAATAATCAAGTCTAAATAATCTTTCTGCCTCAGGCAAGCATTTAACCCTTCAGGCTGTACAGTTTAATTTATTTTTAATGAGGTTTATTATTACTATTTCTATGTCTTTTTTCTTTTAATTAACGGATTTTTTGGCTTTGCAGAGATACTGACTCTGGTTCCCTGCTGCCACTCTCATGGTAGCACTACAAGAGTAAATAGCCTGAACAGGGATCTTGTGCTCAGTTCAGGGCCTGTGAGCTCCCTGGCCAAGGCAGTTATTGATGGTGTCTGAAAATGTGCTTTCAGCATCACACCCCTGTGATGCTTATCCAGTCAATCAAAGGCTGGTTGAAGCATCGCTGCTTTTGTGGCTGCTGTTCTCGTATCCTCTGTGATCTCCCTCCACCAGCCCTCCTGGCTGAGCAGGCGGCAGCACTGCTCTAATGTGGCACTTTCTCTAATGACGGCTGTGTTTCAATCCATAAAAACCGTGTGCTTTGTCAATACACTTCAACCGAGACTAAGCTTTCCCAGTATAGCTGTCATGTGGCCCCCTTCCACCCTCTAAAATAACTGGCGCTCTGATATGATTGTCCAGCCTGATAATCTTTCCTCTGCTTCATTTCCAGTATCTCTATTATGTCAATATTCTTACATAAAACCAGGTGGAATAGGGGTTCTGGTTCCCCACACCCTATTTCTCAGGCTGTTACAGTTGCAGAGAATCACTTGTGTGTCTGACAGATAACAAACCCAGAGCAGTTTTGGGCTTGTGCAGAGCAGCGGCTGTGAGGGCAATGCATCACTGGAGCTCTGCGTTTCCTGGGGACCTGGTGGCAGCTGCTCTCAGAAGTAACACCCTGACTCAAACTTGCAAAGAACTCACAGAGTGAGTCATACTCTGCCTAGATTATACGCTGATTTTATGTTTCATTTTAAAGCTCCCTGAAAGAGTTTTCTGGGGATTAAACACCATACCCTGGTGTGGTGGGAAAGGTTTCTAGTAATAGAAGTGAGCCAGGGAAAAGTAATCAACACTTTCCCCCCCTATTTCAAATACACACACACATTCACATGTTCCTGTGGGAAACTTTTCTTCCCTTTAGAAAAAGTTAATTTTCCAGAGAAAATTTTCTCCCCCTTACCTCCTCCAAAAACTCAGCTGCATTTCCAGTAACATTTTATGCCCTATTTGACCCTTTTGAGCTCACTTGTAAAAAATGTGGAATGCTGAGGAGTGGGTGTTAAAATCTTGCCTATATTTTCTTCCTGCATTAATAAATAAGTTAAAAGGGAAGACATTGTAGGTAATAGGCTACTTTGGAGGAGGAAGAAATTCAAGTGATCCCTTTCCAAACAGGTATCTGTACTTCTTCCTTCTCTGTGGCACAACTCCACAGAATCATTTATATATTTTAAAAATATATCTTATATATATCTTATCTCTTGTATATAATATAAAAATGAAGTTATAGATTTTATATATAATATTATGTCTTTTAAATATATTCTCTATATTTTCCCTCCTCAGTCTCTGACTAGAAAGTCACAGGTTTTCAAACTTACAAACAACTTACTGAAAACTAACAATTCCCCCAAAACCAAACAAAATAAATCTGCAGGTACCAAGAAGACAGTAGAGTTAAGCAATGCACAATTATAAAGACAAAACTGTGACAGATATAAATACATTTTTCCCTGAATTGGCTCCCCTTTGCCCCCTGCATCTGTGCAAAATTAAATTAATTCATATCTATATGACAAGCATTTTTATAATGGGCAAGAAAATGACTATTATGTTTTCATTATCATCCATCATTTTGGTAACATCTGGCCAAAGAGACAGTATGACTAAAACTGTGAATTTGAACAAGTTAGTTATGTAAGTGGATTACTTAACTAACAGAGGGTCAGAGTACCAAATTCATCAATTGGCTTTTCTGGAGTCAAACAGGGGATAAGTCCCACTGCCTTTTTTAGCCGTGTGATATAAAGGATGTTCTGAAGTACAAATTGCAGCTTGTCTTACATATTTGCTCTCCAGATGTTTACATCTGAATATTTGTTGTTTCACTGTAGATTGTAGATGTGGGGAATTCTAGCCTCTGCTGGGAAAAAAAAACAAGCCATGTGTATAAATGCAGGATATGGAAAAAATTTTTAGTTACATAATGTGCAATAATATTGCACATCATGATTCGTTCTATCTGCCCTCTGCACAGGCAAGAGGAACACTTAACTTATCTAATGAGATGAGGACAGCTCACAGGGCTTCCCCAAATGCACCCTGAATGGATAAGGGTACAGCTTCCAGCCCATGCTGATTTTTAGATTCTCACCAATGGTGGATCTATGACAGTGCTGGCAGGCTGGGGGCATAAATAGGAACCCAGGGCAGGCTAATGAACTCACATTAGATTTCCCTAATTAGACACAGATCAGTTCTGGACATGTTTCACCTCACTGCCATCACCCCTGCCAAGTGTTTGGTTTTACCCCCCATCTCCTCTTCATTTCCCCCCACTCACACTCACCCAAGGGCTGTTGGTGTGCTCAGCATCTCCTTGATGTTCCAGACATTGAAATTCATGTTGTTCTCAGGGCTCACACTCCAGCAGGGAGCCCCTAAACAACACCATGGCCCCGGCCCTCATGGCATCTCCCTGCCAGCAGCAACCATGGTGCCACAGTGCCCTGCAGGGAGGAGGGAGATGGAACAAGATGACCAGCCCCACTCAGGGCAGTGTCACCTGTGTCCTGTGGCTGTGAGGACAGCCCAGGGGGACAAGGACTTGCAGGCCCAGGGCAGGCCTGGCCTGGGCTCTCCACACCCCTGGGATGCTGCCAACCCCTGTGCCTGCCCACCTCTGGGGCCTGAGAGGCCTCGGTGCCCTGGGGCAGTCCCTGGGCCCCACCCCAGGCCTGGGCATCCCTGGAGCTCACCTCAGGGCTGGGGATCCCTGGGCCTCACCCCAGGGCTGGGGGTCCCTGGGGTCAATCTAGGTCTGAGGGTCCTTGGGGTCACCTCAAACTGAGAGTTCCTGACTGCACTCTGAGGCCTGAGGGTCCTATGGGGGTCTCTGCGTCTCATCCCAGGGCTGAAGGTTCCTGGATTTCACAAGGCTGGACCTCACCCTGAGGCTTGAGGTACCTCAAGGTCCTGTGGGGGTCCCTGGGGCCACCCTGGGACTGAGTGTCCCTGGCTCCTTCCCTAGAGCTGAGGGTCCCTGTGGTCACCTCAGGGCTGAGGGTCCCTGGATCTCACCCTGAGGCTGGGGTGTCTCTGGATCTTACCCTTTGGCCATGGACCCAGGATCAGTCCCAGCTCTGCAAGCCAGCTCTTGCCCCTCACCTGGAAGCACAGGTCATCGCAGAACACTGGGAGGAAGAGAAAGCTGAAAACTTGGAACCTGGCACACTGAAGGCTGCTCCCATGGGAGCATGGCACTCACAGCACCCATTTCTCTCATTTCCAGAGGCTGTGTGGTCTCTCATGTAAATACCTCTGGCAGAAATGCAGAAGGATTTAATTTCATCCATCAGAAGTATGACAAAAATAACCACCATCTAAACATTCCCCAAAGAAACATTCTCAAATATGGTTTTACTGGATTCTTTGCCTTGTGGTTCCGTAACCCCCATGTTTAGGAATGTAAAACAGGCATGCTTGCTTGCCTATTTTTCCTCCTTTAATTTTAAAGTATTTCAATACTAGTTAAAATATTTGTTTCCTGGCTCTGAAGATACTCCATAAGCACTAAACCTCTGCAGAAATAAGGTTGACATAAATTCATGGATAGATCAGGGGCATTACTTACATTCCCCTTTATTCTCTTTTGCCTTTAGTATTAGAGGCAGCCTGGAGCTCAGGCATGTCAAAATAATGGCTTTCTTGATGTATATATCTGGTTTCCTAATCAAATCCCATGTAGATAAAGCTTTCACTTTAGATAAAAAAATAAAATTCTGGCATTTTACCCATAAAAAACTTATTGGAGTGATTTCTCTGCATTGCTTTGCTTGACATTACAGCACTAGAGTTGGTTTAAATAGCTTGGATTAATTAAGGCAGCTTGATACCTCCCAGCAAAATGAGAAGACTCTGCTGGGTTGATTTTCTAGGACCAGAGTAGGGAGTTGCAGTTTGTGTGTTCCTACTTCAGGGATGAGGTAGTGGCTGGGCGGTCCAAGGCAGCTGTGATATGGAAGGCAAACCTTCCTCCAGAGTGCCAAGCTGATGGAAATGTTGATATTTTTGTGATTTTTAAGTAAATAAAACCCTTGTTCTGCTCCTGAACTGCCTACGGCTCTGTTGTACAGGCCAGTACATGGCACTGCTGCCAAGAGCCTTGCTGTGCATCTGGGCCCTATATGGCCCTGCATCATAAACAGTGATTTTCCAACATTTTATTGCTCACGATTGAAAAGTTGCCCCAGATCTCCCTGCAGAAGAGACTGTAGAGTCCAGTGCCCATCTGCAGTATTTTCATTGCCATTAGAAAAGGAATTGCTGGTGCTGTGCTCACTGGCGATAAGGCTCAATGTGTTATTTTAGGTACTTAGAAAGAGCTATTCCTATTTCTGATGTGGCTGGAGCCTTCTGGTCTAGCAAATTTCTGGAATATGATAAATGAGATTTTTGTGTTTCCATCTCTCCTGACAACGGAAGAAATTTCTATATGGAAACACATTTTTTTAATTATAGGTCTGACAGCTACCTCCATTTCCATCTCCCCCATCTATAACACGCTCTGGGGAGATTAACCACGTTGCCAGGAGCTGGCTCATAGTTCTCCTTATATCTGAAATAACAGTCTGTGCTTCTAGCATTAAGGAGGGTAGCCAGATACTTGTAGTCTTTCCTTTAGTAAAAATTAGCAGAAGCTTCCAGGAGATAGACAGCAATATTGGTACATCCTTCAACTTTTTTAACTTCATACCACATTTCATTAGAAATTCACAGGAGCTCTTAAATTAATACATGTTAGTCTGCAAAAGTGGTCAGGAACCTTATCTCTCCATTCCTGAGATGTCCTTGAAGATCTTCCTGGTAACTTTTCTCCCCCCATTTAAATGGGATCCTGGTCTTGTGCTCAGAAGCAGAGATAGAAAAGAATGAGAAATCCACACTAAATGGGAGGTCATAGATTCCTGTTCCACTCAGGTGGAGAAGCCAAGCCAAAAGGCACTCCAGTAGGTCAATGTGCCAGGAAAGTGTTGCAGGAGGCAAAGTGCTGCTGACAGAGGGGCAAACCCCTGTGGGGAGGGGATCATCAACCTCACTGCTGGAAACACCGCAACAGTGAGGGGCTCCAGAGCTCCAGCTTCTCCCTCCAGCATCCTCTGGCTCTTGCAGCTGCCACCGCCTTGAATTTGGAAAAGTAGCCTTGGGCACCCCATCAGCAGCAGGGAGCTTGTGAAGTTGGCACATAGGGATGTCAGTTTGCTGGTGACTCAGCATCTTGATTTATCCCATTCATGCAATGCTCCTGTGGGAAAAGCTTATTAATCAGGCCTGTGTTTCCAATGCAGCTCCATGATTTAGGGTCCCTCATGACTAAAGGCTTAGCAGGAGTGGAATTCTTACATGCCTTGGTGGCTTCTGGAAAGAGCGGTCAGGGTCGGGAGACATACCAAAGTGGGAGCAAGGGGTCTATCACCTTCCAGGACCCTGAGAAGGACAAGCCCACCAGGGTTTGAGCACAGGCCAGGAAGTCCTGTGAAATACTCGTAGAAGGCTGGAGCACATTGTGCTCAGAGGAGGTGTTCCTCTGTCCAGCCCCTGGCCACAAATCACTGACCTCCTCCCCAGCTGCCAGTGCATCCTCCCGTCTCTAATTTGGGGCTCACTGTTGATGCTGGCTCTGGCACAGCAGTGGTTTCTATGGCAACTCCAGAGGCAGATGCAGGGATGCTTCCAGCTGAGGTACCATCAGCCTAGGTATCCCAAGTTGTTCCTCCCAAATCACAAGCAAACAGTCATGCAGCGGATCAGGATGGACCCTGCAGTCACTGTGTCAGGTAGGCACCAGAGGCAATGGAGCAGAAACACAAAAATATCTTCTGAATGCTCTTTTATGAATAATTTCTGACTTTTCCCATGCTATGATACCCCCAGGACATGGCACAGCCTGCCCCAGTGGTGTCAGATGCTGCCGCACTCAGATGGGATTCAGTCTCCTGTCTCTACGGCCAGCACGAGGCTCAAGCTGGCTGTCTTCTCTGAAAGGTCAGGCATGTGTACTTGATATTTACGTGGACTTGTGAGATCTTTCTAATATACCAATGAAGGATCAAATCCCTCATCTGCTTTCTGCTCTGGGTATGGGACTCCGTGTGGAGCCAAGAGCAGCAAGGCTCAGGTGAGCCCACAGCACTGGGTAATTCAAGTGTCACCCCCTTGATCTTGCAGTGCATCCCTAAACACCACCCACAGACACCACCAGTATGGAGCTTACATTCCCTTCCTGGTTGTCAGTAAGCAGGATTGCAGTGCTCCTGCCTACAGAAGCTGGACACAGTTGGACCCAGCTCTCCCCCACACCAGCCAAGGTCCATCCTTTGAGATGGGGCTGTGGTGCTGGATACGGCCCACAAACCCTGACATTAAGCATGTCTTATTTCTTCTCAGTATCCTGGCAGCCCTCAACATTCCCTGCCTCTCATATGCTAGTTCCCTTCAAAAAAGTCCCTTTCCTGCTGCTACCTTCATCCCCTACAGCCTCTTCACCCACAGGAGACCAAGCAGGAACAAGGCTGTGCCAAGGCAAGACAGCCACTGCTTATCTCCCCCTCTCCAAACAGGGACTGGATCTCTACATCACATTGCTCCGCTCACCCTGGAGGTGGGAAGAACAAGAGTTACTCCAGCTCCACAGTATGTGGTCACTGAACTCTACCTTGGGAGGGGTCTTCCTGACAGTGTCTGATGTGTCTGCCTGGAGTAGGATAACCAGAAATGACATGACTCCAGAGGGATAAAACTCCACATGTTTCATTTATTTGAGGTGCTACATCACCTCCCAGGCACTGAGCTACAGGGCACCTCTGTGCTACATGAGACATCGACTGGGTCTACGACGACACAGCACTCACTGCTACACACACGGCACGGATACGCCGTGGCACAGATGGGGCCGGGCAGGGCAGTGAGGCCAGCGCCAGTCCTGCCACCGCTGCTCCCTCCACACTGCTGGCGATGGCCATCCCACCAGGCAGGAGTTTGCCCTGGGCTTCATTGCCACAGCGCTGCAGGAGCTGGAAGTTCCCAAAACCACAGCTGCTTTGGTGCCTGGCATCATGGGACAGAGGTTTCCTGGATCCAGGTCACCTTGGGTGAACATATGGGTGCTCACACACCTTGTCCCCGTCTTCAGGCACTTGGTGCTTGGCCAGGGCTGGTCCCCGGGGTCCTGCTCAGGGCACATCACGCAGGCACAGAGCCTCGACAGCACCACTGGGACCCTGGGCCACACCGCCGATGATGAAGAGCAGGCTGGGCGCTGGGCAGCTGGTGCAGGAGCAGCGGCCAGTGGGCATGGGGGGCAGTGGCTCCCACTTTTTCTGTGAGAGGCTGAACCCTTCCACTGAGTCCAGTGGGCAGGACTGGTTCCCTGTGGAAGACAGAACGACGTCAGCCCCCATGCGGCTCCTTGCCCCCCCACCCCAGGCTCTGCCTTTCCCCCTCCACATCCCTTTGATGCCTCAACAAGAGCCCTAAGATGCACAGGCTTTGAGATCCCAGAGGCGATTAGTGAGGGTACATGAGGATTACCAAAGTCCCCATAGGGATGGCTCCTGGCACTAATGCCACACCTGCTAACTCTGCCCCCTCAGCCATTCCTCACCCTCCCCCCTCCCCTTATCCCAGCACTCTGCAGGGATAAGGGAGGGCAGCTCCAGCTGCAGCAGGACTCGGGAGCAATGCCACACTGCAGGGATGCAGCCACCACCATTCCCTATTCCCACAACGATCCTGGGAGTCTGGCAACCTTCACTGCAGGGCTGGGGGTGCTATGGCTGGCACCAGGCTCCCCAGGCAGCCCTTCCTGCTGTATCCCCTCTGCTGAGTGACAGCACTAACCTTTTCCCAGCTCTCTTGGGAGAGGAATGCAGGCAGCACTGCAACCCTGCACAGCGGAACTGAGCCACAATGGGCCGCATGAGCCCAGCATGCTGCACATGAGCTGGGAAAAGCCTGATTGGGGGTGAAAGGGGCAAGGGGCACAGTGGGTCAGCCAGTGGGATAAGGCAGTAGGGTCTCCCCAGCACTGGTGAGGGCACGGAGAGATGTTGCTGCAGACGGTGTTGCAGTAACCCCCTGGCTTTGCACAGCCAACCTCCCCACTGCCATGCAGATCACTGATGTGCCACAAAGAATGGGGATGGGAACACGGCCACACGCCTACCCCCAGCATTACCGAGGCCACCCACAGCCACCACTCTTCCTCCCAGGCATCCAGCCACAAAGTCAGCTCTCTTCTCTTTCATACGGATGGTGCGGCTTGGCTTTCTCCACACACCTGGGTATGAGAGGGAGTAAGCATCGTCTGCTGGGGTTTCCCCTCTACACACCAATGCTAGGACACCCCCAGTTTAATCACTCCCTGGGACCAGGGAGCACAGGGCAGGATTCACCTGGGTGCAAGGGGCTGATGTTCAGAGCCCAGATACTCGTGTCCCTCAGACACAGACACCCCTCACCAACCCACAGAGTCATCCTGGACCCACAGAAGATGCTCCCACCTCACCCAGAGACATAGAGCTCACCCTGTGCAGGATCAAACATCTCCACGGTGTTGACAAAATGGGGACGGGAATAGAAGTTGTGGGGCCCTGGCTGCTGCAGCCCTCCCAGGCTGAAGACAACCCCATCAGCCATGGCGCAGGCGGCGAAGGCGCGGCGGCTGGGCACGCTGGGGTAGCGTGTCCAGCTCCTTGTCTCCAGGTCAAAGGCCTCGAAGGCGGTGACAGGCAGCTTGCCTTGCCGGCCTCCTATGCACAGAGGACACATATCTGCCAGTGCCCCAAGCTGGCACTATTGGTGTGCTCAGCAAGCAGGATGGGGCCCACTGGCTGCAGTGCTGGGCAGCATGGAGCCACCCTGGGGTGCACCAGGTCATTCTCTAGCCTGGGAACGGAGGAAGTAGAGGGTAGAGACACAGGAGATGCTCAGTTTGCCCCAGCAGCACCTACCCAGAACAAAGATCTTGTTTCCCTGGAGGAAGGCAGAAGCTCCATAACACGGGGTGGGCATAGAGGGTAGGGGCTGCCAGTGGTCCTTTGCCGGCTCATAGACACGGACCAGTGCCTGGGGAGAGGTGTCCGCACCCATTCCCCCCAGTGCGTAGACAGCCCCATCTGGAAAAGAGGCAGCAGAGAGTCAGGGGGATCTGTGGGCAGCAGTGAAGGGTTGGGAGTCCCCCCATGCCCTCCAGGGCAGGCAGCATGAGTACTGCCAAGCCCCATAGCCAGACACTGCTCCAGGGCAGCCAGGGGACAATGAGTACAGCCAGGCCTGAGCCCAGCAATGCCCTGACTGCACTGGGACCCTCTCACCCCCCTCTCCATCCCATCCATCAGGCACAGAGAAGAGCACAAGGCCATCCTCTAATTATTCTCGGCAGTATCATCTCCCTGGAGACACCATGGCAACACAGCCATACTGCCAAATCCTGCTCTTGCTTCCAGTGCAGCCAGCACCCCATCCCATCACTGTCCTGACACCTCCTCTGCCCTGCCCACCACACTGCAGCCTGGTCCATGCCACAGCATCCCTGTCCAGGGAGCAGACATAGGGGACCAACCCTGGCTCCTGGCATGCTGCGTTGCGGCAAGACTCCAAGGATGCTCAGCAAACTTTGGGCAAGAGTCACAACATGTTACTATCCCTCACCTCTCTGCACAGCTGAGATGCCCATGGAGGGCTGAGCCAATGCTGCCTTCTTCTCCCACTTGCCCTCATCCACGTGGTAGACCTCAACGGAGGCAAGGGGGCTCTGAGCCGCATCCACACCGCCCACCACCAAGATCTGCTTGCCCAGGGCGAGGGCAGCAGCTCCAGCCCGCGGCGTGGGCAGTGGTGGGAGAGTGGTCCAGCGCTGGGCTGGCAGGTCGAGCACCTCAGCAGTTCCCAGGGCTCGCCCGCCGCTCCCGCAGCCGCCCAGCACGAAGAGCTGCCCGTCGCGGTGCGCGGCGCTGCAGTACACGCGCCGCGTGGGCATGGAGGGGAAGGTGGCCCACGCGAAGGCGCCCGCGCCCGCCGCCATGGGCCAACTCAGCCGCCCCGGGGGTCCCCGGGCTCTGGCCCTGCCGTGCCGCCCATCCGGCCCGGCTCGGCACTGGTCCGGCCCGGCTCGGCACTGGTCCGGCCCACGGCCTCCTGCGGGGAGAGCATCCGAGTCAGAACCCAAGCACTCGCCGCTCCCCCAGCTAGCCAGCTCCCCTCGGCGGTGCGACAGCTCCTGCTCTGCGGGGCTCCGCGCTGCACCCCGGGGCTGCCTGCCCACCCCCTCCGGGCTCCCACTCCCTGGAGCTCGCTGCCCGCACGTACCAGTGCTCTTGCTTCCCGAGGATCCCGCACCTCGGGCTCCCACTACCCGGTGCTGCTGGTACACAGCCCGCACTCGCTGGGACTCCGGCGCGCCCGCGGCTCTCTATCCACATCCCCCGGGTCCGTACCCCGCAGAGGGGTCCCGTTCACAATGCAGACCCCGCCAGGTTCCTGCTCTCGGAGCACTGTCCTCACCCCCGGCGTTGCCCGCACTCCCGCCCGCAGCCCGCAACCCGCGGGGCTCCGGCGCACTGCCCCGCAGCCCGCATCCACAGGGCTCCCGCCCACAGCTTGCAGGCATCGACGTCCCCTGAGCTCCCGCTGCAATGCCTGCGCCCCTGGCGCTCCCCGGACTCTCGCCCACAACCCCGGACGGCCGCTCCGCCGTGCTCGGACAGCCCGTTCCGCTCCGCTCCACCCCGCCGCCGGGAGTGGGACGGGCAGGGACTGGGACCGGGACCAAGACCGGGACCGGTACCGCGCTCACCGTTCCGCCCGCTCCGCCGCTCTCCCCGCCGCTCCGCGCCTCCGCCCGCCCCGGGCCCGCCCGCTGCCGGTGGGGGCGGCGCCGCGTCCGCCCCGGCCCCCCTGCCGTGCCTCGCTCCCCTTCGCCCGGCCCTCCCGGTGCCACCGGCCCGCCGTGCCCCTGCCGCGTTCACCTTGCCGGGAAGGAACCATCTCAGGGAAAGTGGCTGGAGAGACCCTGGCTCTGCCCTGCCTTGCTTCACGCTGCCGGTGCCAGAGGCACACAGTGCCGGGCTCAAGGAGTCGGGAACCCACCGTCCTACCCTGGAAAGGACCCCTGTCCTGTCACCACTGCAGGGACAGAATATGAGCTCAGACCTATTCTGAGCACGACCTTGCTGGGGTCTCTCAGCAGCATCAGGAAAGGTGCACATGGGTCTCAAAACCTCCACCAACACTTTTGTCCCCACTTGGCTGAGCCAGGCAAATGAACACGCTGGGAAAGGCACTTCCCACCCACCAGCACAGGCAGAGCCAAGGGCAGGCAGGAAACTCACACAGAAATGAGCTAAAAAGGTTTGCTTTAAAAACAGACAGAAGTGACAAGGCATCCGCCGAGAACACCACACCACAAATGCCACCTGGGGATGTAGCTGATAACACTGCACTCATCCTGGCACCTGCTCTGCACCAGCCATCACTGCAGGAGCAGGGAGGTGCAAACACTGCGAGGCATCACAGTATGGTGGAAGTGACCTGCCTGGCGACTGCAGGGGGATGGTGAGCCCCAGCCCTCACGCAGAAGTGGGCACCACAGGCAACACTGCCAAAGAATGGAAAATAATTTCCTCCAAGAATCCCATCACACAACCTCCCAGGACACTTTGTTTGCTCATGGAAGCTCCTGATAGGACTGAACGCCCACATCGCACATTGGAGACGTAACAGCTTGAAGCAGGAGCCTGCCTGGGACTTTGCCTGCATGCAGCAGGAAGCAGGTGGTGACCTAGTCTGGAGCAACTCAGTCCTATGACGTGGTATCACTGTCCATCCCACTGCTGGCTTCGGGTGTCCTTCTCCACGCAGGCCAGGTAGCGGTCGTAGTTCTCCTCACACTTCCTCACACAGCGCAGGAAATAGTCCTCATCAGCAATGGCCTCCAGCAGATTGGTTTGCACCAGGCAAACGTTGTACAGCTCTGAGGTGGGCACGCTCCTGGGACTGCTGCTGCCCTGTTCTAAGAACACCTGCAGGGAGAGCAGAGCCTGGCAGTAATGCACATGCCCCATGGTACACTCTCCCCTCCTCTCGGCCAGGCGCCTCCACGATGGCTGTGTGTCAGGGGCAGAGGGCAGGGTGATCCTATCTCCACTGCAACAGCAGAAAGTGAAGTGTCTTAAGACTTCCTCCTCTCCCAGAAAGTGCCTCTGACTCTGAACCAGCATGTCACACGTGCCTGGTACTCCCTTAAGGAAACAGGCCACACCATGCAGCTGGAAGAAAATGGCTCTGTGGAGCAGCTGACTCCAGGCAAACCTCTGCCAACAGCTCTTCCTTTAGCTGCCACAGGATGGAACAGGGACTGCACCTTCTGATCTTCACTATGGCCTGTTTAAAGCCACTGGCAATGTTTCACTCCTAGTGCTGCTCTGTCACCACTGCTGACATGGGGACAGCCCTGCAGAGCTGGTGAACCCTGCAAAGCAGGGTTCCACCTACTGATCCTGGCTGCAGGACAGCAAGGTCCCAGCAGTGACGATGAGTCCTGCTGGGAAGATGCTTGGCTGCTGCCCAGGCTCCCACTAGGTCTGCTGCTACCATAAGTGGATCCTACCTGTGTGATCCAGCGTGGGAGCAGCCCCAGGGCTGGCTGCATGGCCGCCATCAGATTAGCAGAGCAGTCTGACCAGCTGCACAGGCTACCAATGCCAAAGGAGGAACTCCTTGATCAGCCAAATAGCCTGAGGCTGAATTGCAGCAAGTGTAGCTGTGTGAGCCATGCTCCAGCTGCTGCAGATCTGCATGCAGCAGCCATTGCAGAGGCTCCCCTCAAACAGGTATGGCACAGACCAAAGCCTCTTCCTGACAGGTGTGTCCAGGCAGTAACAATTCCTGCAACCAGCTACAAATGTGTAAGCTGAAAGAACTTGTATGGAAGGGAATATCCAATGACCATCCCAGCCCTTGCCATTCCCAGGCTGTCTGGCAAACACTGCAGACAGTTCACTGGCTGCCACGTTTTCCCCCCTGCACTGTCTCCATATGGATGGAAACAAGCAGAGATTGAGAATCGCCGTGCAGCTCTTGTTTGAGCATTGACAGCTGTCCAACAGGCAGGCACAGTTCTGTCTGCATAAACATTCTGTTTCCCAAGTGTGCTCCCCACAAACACTGCCCTTTCATTCAGATGGGTGACAGCCAGGGCTGGCAGCCCTGATATCACTGCTGCTGCCTCCAGGCACGGGGCTGAGTCAGTGGGGAGCAGAGGCAGCCAGCACCTGCTGTGCATTTGCTGATGGCTGATCTCACTCTCCCTGTGCATCACTGCCACGGCCACTTGTGGCACAGGATGCAGTGACACCAGGGCTATGCCTTGACCACTCCTTTGCAGCCTCATGCAAAGGGGACAAAACATGTCTGACCTTGCCAGGGACACCCCTAGTGCAGGCTGCTGGTGCCAGAGGGGCCTTCAGCCACCTACCTGTGGGTGAACAATGGTGTCTCCATCGTCCAGCCGGATGTTGTCATCAATGAAGATGTGGTGAATGTCAGGATCATGGGGGTCTATCCACAGGGGCTTTCCACCCTGGGAAGAGAACTGATTTCTGGCCCACCTGAAGCAATAAGTGGGAGAAGAAACAGTCAGGGGAGGGAGAGGTGACAACTCCCAGGTAATGGCAGATGTATTGCAAGCCCAGGGCACCCTCTGAGCCAGGGAAGCAGGACAGAGAATGTCCTGTCCTGCTGCCCATGGCCTCACAGGAATGAGGCATTTTGCATCAAGGTGACAAATCAGGGAGTCTTTGGAGAAAAGCAGGAGGTACATTAGGGGATAGGGACCTCAGGAAAGGTGTGAGAGTCCCATCAGGCTGCCCGGAGGCAAAATGGGGAATGCCTAAGTGATAGAGACCGCAACAACATAAAGAATTCAAAACTAGGAGTTATCCCAGAAACTAAGAGAATCACAGGAAAGAAGATAATGCCCAATCCACTTCCTCAATGCCCCCTTTCTCACCAGTCAAAGTGGTCTTGGAAGCCTCCAATTCCCTCAAAGGAGCTGAAGTAGTTGTAAAGCTTTCTTCTGTCTTCCCGGGTGGCCAGACGCTCTGCTCCCCGTGTTAGCACCACCTCTTGCTTGCTGCAGCGTATCTGGCCAGGGGTAAGGTCCACAGGGAGCTGCAGGACCACAGAAAATGGGGAAGGAAAAGTTTCCAAAGCAGACAGGTTATTTCATGCACTGGTAGAGACACCAAGTAGCAGGGTGGAGACTCCCCACCAGCACAGTGTGGGAGGATGGTGCTGGGAAGATGACAAGAGGAGGCATGGAATGCATCCAACCAAAATCATCCCCTCCCCAGGGATGGAAAGGAGTGACCTCCTAGCTGTACATTACCCCCTTTTCAATCTCTGCTACCTGAAGACACTCCAAGGAGTAACTAAAGCATCTTCTAAAGCTCATTCCCAGCGCTCCTGCCCAGTGTGCTGCCAGTGGGAGGAGAGTGCATCTGCAATGGGCTCTGGGCCAGGGAGCCCTGTTCTGCGGCAGCAGACCCTCCCCAGTAGAAGGCACGCTCTGACCAACACGGGATACCCCAAGAGGATCCCATTCCACATAGTATTTGCACACACATGCTCCCCAACAGATAACAGCTTCATTCAGAGAACTCGATGCTTTTAAAAGCAGTCTGGCCAAGCAGTTGCAGAACAGTCTGACGTGGGGGGGGGGTTTCTGTGGGACCATCTGGCTGCCCTTCCCCATCACCACGGACCCTCAGGACGCCACTCACCACCACGTCCCGCAGGGCAGGGAACTGGGGGTGCTGCCCGTCCAGAGCACTCCTGACGGCCTGCAGGGCGCGGGGCAGGTCGGTGCCAAAGGTCCTGAAGACAACAGCGAAGGCCCTGCCATCACGGTGCAGCGTTTCCAGGAGGCGGAAGAAGGAGGGCAGGATCAGGTGGTAGCGTTTGCCGGGCTCTCCTGGCACCGACAAGGCGTCATGCGGCCGGCCAGGCCACTCCAGCAGCCGCAGGTGGTGGGTGTGGAGGTCGCGGAAGCGCCGGCCCGGCCCGGCCTCGGTGAAGGCGGGGTCCCGGCCGTGGCGGCTGTAGTAGCTGAGGGCGCCGGGGCATGGGGGGCGCAGGGACGGGCATTCGCTCACCCACTCCCACTCGCCTAGAAGAGAGGAACGTGCTCAGCCCCCGCACTACCACACCGGGTCCCCCGTACCCCCGGCCCCGGCGCTCACCGGCAGCCCCGACACGGCCCCAGGTGACGGTGCTGAGAAAGGTGTTGAGCGCCGCTCGCGGGGCCTGCCCCGTCACCGTGTCCGCCACCACCACCGTGTTGTTGAGGTCCACGTGCAGAACCAGGCGCCGCCGTCGCCCGGCCCCGCCGCTCATCGCCCCGACACCAACCCCGTTACCTGGTGACGGCGCCGCTTCCGCCCGCGCCGCTTCCGCTGGCAGCGCCCCCTGCCGTCCCGGGGACGACCCGCGCCGCCGTTGCCGTGGACACCGAGGAGCAGGGCGGGGCGGGGCGGCACGCGGGGGTGTGACCGAATATGCTCCGTGACTGTGGGCGTGACCGCGGCCCGCGGAGCGGAACCGGAAGCGGAAGCGGGCGGCACTTCCGGCGCCCCGCGGGCGGCCATGTTGGAGCGGCGGGCGCGGCGCAGCGGCGGGCGCGGGTCAGGCGGCAGCCGGTANGTCTGCACCAATCACCTCCCGTAGCCCTGCAGGGAGGGGCCGGCCCATGCGGCCTGCCCACTCCGGGGTCCCTACGGCCGGCGGGCTGAGCCTTGGGGAGGGTGCAGCGGGAGCGAGGCACGGGCGCTCGGGAAGGGGCATCGCCTGCGCCGAGGGGCGGGCCAAAAGGAGTGGCTGGGCGAGGACCTGGCCACTCCGTCGAGCCCTCCTTGGGGCTGCGTATCGGCCTCCAGCTCTACAGGCTGCCCCAGGCCCGCGTCTTGGCCCTGCCGGCAGCCGCTTCCCCCTGCGGTGCACCCGGAGAGTCCTTCCCGTGCTCGGACAGCCGGGCCTTTAAATCCGAGCTAGCATCGCCCTTCCGGTGCCGGGAGCGCTGTGTCCCCGCAGCCCCCCGGCCCCCCAGCAGTGTGTCATGTGAGGGAACTTGCTGTTGGGAGGGCAGACTGTCCGGGGGTGCGTCTGCTCGTGGTTGGCTTTCCTCCAGTACACCTGGCACTGCACCAAGCAGGATCAAGTGGATGGATGTTGGAAAGTCCTGTTCCCATGAAATGTCACAGCCAGAACACCCCTTCAGATGTCCCTGCTCCTGGGCTTGCTGCAGCCTGAAGATGATCCATTTTGCAGCCCATTGAGCATATGTTGTTATTTGTCTTCCTCGTTGATCTCTGCCTCACTATCACGTCAAAATTAACATTACACCCTCTCTGGCTTTCCCGTGCCTGGTGCTGCTTGGTCACTTTGGAGGTGATGACTCCCTGCTGGCTGGTGACGCTGGCTGGGGCTCTATGGGATCACTTCCCTGCCTGCCTCGCCTCCTTCGTGGGAGATCCCCCGCCTGCCTCTGAACAACTGCATTATCCTCCTCCAAATCCCTCTTTGTCCATGACGTCTGTAGAGCACTTGACTGAGATTAGTCTGTCATGTGGAGGTTCTTACTCCCCCACTGACCTGTGCTTTCCCTTCTGTGGCTGCTCTTGCCTTGTGTCTCTTCCCTGTTTGTGCAGCTGGCGGCAGCACGGGCTCTGCTCCTGTCCTGCGGTGAGACCAGAGTTCTGGGGGAAACATGGGACATGAGTAGTTCCTTGTTCTGTCTATTCAGGCACTAACTTCTCCATCACAGCTTTCTTGCCTGTGCACTGCCCTCTTCAAAACTATCTCTGACACCTCCTGCATTTCCCTGATCAAGGTTTTTGACTGAATCTTCATTATTGTTTTGAGAGGTATCAATAAAGCTAAGGATTTTATGCCTTGTTGGTCTAGCATCCAGCTGTGGAGCTGTGAGGCCACCAGGATCAGAGTTCTCTCGGGTGCATCCTAAAGTCCTGCCTGGTCTGCCCTTCATGTCCTCCCTGGGCTGCCCTTTAGTGCCTATTTTTTATTGAAAGCAATAATTGGTGCTTTTATGCTGGGCAGGCAGCTGCGCAGTGCCCTCAGTGTGATCCCAGTGTTGTCCCTCAGGCCTTTGTACACTTGGCCCTGGTGATGTGTATTTCCTTCATACCGCCCTGCTTGAATTTCCTGCTTCCTTCTCACTTGGCAGCAAGTGTCCTTGGATCAACACCAGTTTGCTGTGACAGCAAGTTGTGGACCATTGTTCAAACAAGGGAACAGCAAGGAGCAGTGCTGCCTTGCCATAGCATTCAGCATCAACGAAGCACAACTGGAACAGCCTCCAGCCCTGCTGCCAGGTCTCCAGGAGGAAGCTGCAGCTTTGGCAGGGACACAGAATCAATTTTTGAGCAGCATCAGTTAAGAAGCTGAGAAATTGAAGGTGGTGTTGGGATGCAGTTGAAGTGCTTAGGCATTTCTTAGTGTTGAGATGGCTCGATGGTGCTGCTTGTGGTGTGTGCACAGGGAAGGGGTTCAATGAGGGTTCCGTTTTTCGCAGGGAAAATGAGATGCGGTTATCCAAAGCTGGGGTGGGTCAAACTCAAACTGGAAACGAGCTGCAGATTTTGCTGGGTTAACTGTTGGAGTCCTTCATCTTGGGGTGGATTGGATGGGATTTCCTGAAGCCTTTGTTTAGGTTGGAGGATATTTTTTGTGAGACATGTTTTAGTTTTATTTCAGAGATGAATGAGTGATAGGATTTTCTTGATGGTGCTTCTGTCTTGGCTTGAGCCCAGAATCTGACCCAGTGTTTGCAAACAGCCACGCCTGGGCTTAATTGTTTCAGTTCCTGGTTTAGAAACTTGGGTAATTTCAGTTGCTATAAGCTAACTGTCTTCTTTCTCCTTTTGAGGTGTCAAGGGTTGTTTTTCCAGTAATTTGGACCTTTTTGAAGCACGTGCTTGCCTAATGCCATGAATATTGCAGTGAACAATGAGGAAGAAAAAGCTGTCCATTCCTGGTCAAGAATTTCCTCTGCAGGACAGAAAGTGCTGGAGGAAGCCCTCCGAGTCTTCAACCCGATGTCCAAGGACCTTTCGGACACAGAGACCCAGCTGGTGGCCTTCATCCAAGGCCTGAAGGAGGAGGGCTACCAGCCCACAATTCTGAGGAGTAAGGATGTGTACGGGTATAGCTCGTGCACGGCAGTCACACCGAGTCAGATGGAAGAAAACACACAGCGCAACTGTGCCAGCACCACTGAGCCCACTCAGAGTCCAGCCAGGAACTCAGTGGCAAAAGTGGCCCCTTTGCCCACCAGCATTCCAGTGAGCTCTTTGAAAGTCTCCAGTCGGCCAGTCTCCAAAGGGGATTCCACAAATCTCCTCTTGAGCTCCTTGAAGCAGACAGGATCTGGCACATCCAAGGCAGCGGCAGTGGGCTTCCCTACAAGCATGTATCCTGACGTGTATCCAGCTGTGAGACTGTCAGTGGTTTTGGAAGCCCTGGTGCCACTGAAAACTGCAACGTCCTGTTTGGAGTCCAAGTGCACACAAGGGCGTCTTGGGATCTCTCCCTCAGACCTTAAACTCCTCAAGACTTCAAGTCCACCAAGGCAGTTTTCTTCAGGCAAGAGCACTAAAATAACTGAAGGCAAGGGGTACAAGCGTTCAGTTAAGAAAGCACCAGATTCTGCCACCCGTGCTTTAAAGCTTCTGAAGGGACCAAAGGGTGGAGTTCTGCAGGAGAGCAATGCCTGCAAGGCCTCCGGAGTTCTCAACGGGAGAGTCACAGGCAGCTCATCCCAGGACTGCACCACAGCACCACAGCCCAAGACCTTGAAAATCAAAGATAAGAAAGCTCTGTTGGGAAAAACAGAGTGGAAGGACAGCAGCACTTACCAGGAGAGCACTGGGCAGAAGAAGAGAAGAGCTACAGAGGCAAAAGAAGCACCACAGAGGAAAAAAGCAAATACCATTCCTGTCCAAAAGAAAACTCGGCAGGCTCAGAGCACTTTGAACCTGCTGAAATTCCGGACCATCAAGGTGGGCAACTCTTCCTCTGATGATGAAGTGAGGAGGAGAGCACAGAAGATTCTTAGGGTCAACCTGTCCCCTGTGATCCAAATTCAGCCCTTGTCGCATTCTCATAGTGTTCCCTGAGTTTCTTCACTTTGTCACTTTTTTTTTGTAAGTAAGTAAATACAAGCCTGGCACTAGAGCACAGAGAGGTTTAGGAGTGACTCTGTGTCTCTGGTGCCAATATGCCAACTAACCTGCAGACAGAGCAGCCCACTCTCATGCTGTTCCTGCCTGTCTGCCACTGCTGTGCAGAACTGGCTGCAGAAATCCAAATGCCTGTTTGGGAGTGCGGGACTGTGACTCTGGCCTGCATCGAGCTGAGCAGGCTGGAGAGCTCACTTCCCACCATGCACCCCTGAGCATGGCAGGCTGTGCTCTTGGGCAGGGGAGAGCACAGGACTTTCTCATGACATTGATGCACTGTGATATTGCTCTTTTTCAAGCTGTACATTTACTGGTTTTATTTTGATCAAATTTTATAACTTTAATATCTATACATCTATATATCCATATATGTGCATATGGCCCAGGAACTGTGGGAAGATGCACTTCCTCCATCCCTTTGGGATTGGGTTTGATAGCTTTTGTTCCTTCTTCCCTTCAGCTAGTGTTTTGTTGGAAGGTGCCAGGATTCCTTTGTGGTTCAGTGTTGTGACAGTCTGCCCAGCTCAGAGGCAGCAGCGTTGTAGCCACTTGTTTGTCTCCAGAATGCCAAACAATTTGGAGAATTACCAGCTGGTAGTTTTAACCCTGTTTTCGATATTACCTCTGCACAACATTGGGGGAGTGTCACAGGGCTGCAAGTCTGTCTGACATCTTTAGATGCCTCCTCCCTTTGTGGGTAGCAGAAGTTTTGAACTCATGGTAGGGATTTGCCTCTGAAGAGGATTCCTCCTCAGCACCCAGCATTACTCTGCTCTCCTATACCCCAGGTGCAGCTCTGGATCATGAACTGTGACTGTTAGAGCCAAAGGGCTGGAAATGTTAGCAAGAATTGTGTAGTGTCCTGCCTACCATGTAACTGCTTTGCTGTTGCTGGGTGTTCCAGGAGCAGATTCCGGGTGCTGGTAGAGAAGACTGTTGGTTTTGGCTGGAGTTAAACCACAACAGAGACACAGGCTGTGTTTGAATGTATTGGCTACATCCTGCCAGTCCCAGAGCTCGGTGGGATACTTGAGCCTGAGTTAAAGCAGAAAAGCGAAAAATTTGGGAGGACATATACCAGCATTTAAACATAGAGAGTCGCTTTCTGTGGTTTGTGGGGATGAAGCAGTAGGAGGAGAGATGGGCACCATGTTGTGGTGGGTGGCAGCCTTGCTGTGCCATCAGGGATGTTGTGAGAAGGTGTGTGGCAGGTGTCAGAGCTCTGTGTGGAAGGATTGCAGGCTCTGCCATCCCCAGGAGGCACTGCAGAACCACTGCAGATGGCTGCTGTCACCTCCTTGCACCAGGGGCACATTGTCAGATCGGAACATGGCTCTGTGCTCCACAGGGAGGGATCTACTAATCCCAGGAGAAGCACCTCGTTTCAGCAGTTAGTGCTGCTGCTGTCACCTGGAAGGGACAACCTGGTGTCCTGGGGAAAAGAAGAGGTGTTGGTCTTCTGGGCTCCATACAGCACCACTGTATGCTCAGATCTCTGCAGCAGTAGTGTAATCCACTCATTCTCTCACCAGCTCAAAATACCAGTTGTCTGACCTAGTAATCTCTGTGAACATTGGCTAAAGGGATGAGCTCCCCAGGGAAGTCTCAGCTCCTTACATTTAAGCCCCACCCCCCAAGGACCTGGTTGGATTTCAGTGGTTTATAAGAGGAGTTTGTGTCTGATCCTCAGCGCAGAAAGGAAGACTGTGGTATGGAGAGAAGAGAGGAGGTTCAGGACGGGGTGAGAGGGCAGGCAAGTTGAGCATTCTGAGGTGCGTCTGGGTTCTCCTCTCACCCACATAGAACAGGGTGGAGGTTCTCTTTCACTGAGCAACCTGTTCTGTTGGAAAGTGTCCCTGCCCATGGCAGGTTGGTTGGAACAAGATAATCTTTAAGGTTCTTTCCAATCAAAACCCTTCTCTGATTTTATGATTCAGGGCATGACTGCAAGCCCTGAACCCCACTCTTGGGTTCTGAGTTGCTGTCAGAGGTCGTAACTTGCAGTGTTTGAGACTGACCTGTGAATGCCGCTGCTTGGCTGCCGAGGAGGAAATATTTTCCTCTGCTTCTGTGTTTTAAAATGCCCTGGCAGAGAGTTCCCTGTCCTGACCTGGTGCTGGATGAACAGGGGCTCTCCATCACTGTCAGTTGGCCAAAAATTGCTTTGCTCCTTTTGTTCCCACTCCTTCCGACCTTTCTTATTCCCACGCTCTCAAATGCCAGGTCTTGAAGTCCTGCACTGCTGTTTCTCTTTTCGGCTGTTTCCCGAGGAGGGCTCATGAACTTCTGCCTGCGGTATTGGTGTCAGGCTGCTCAGCAGCTTCCCCGTTCCCAGACCCTTATAAGGGCACTGAGAACTGTCTTTGGAGCCTTCTTATGCAGCACAGACGTCCCAGCTGAGCACTTGGCCTCCGCTGGGAAAAACAATGTGCCTCAACAAAGCTGAATCCAGGTCGAGGTTGCTTTTCCTCCAGCCTGTGTGCGAAGCTGAGCACCTGAGGCCAGCTTACCAGGCCACATTCCTCCTCGTCACTGTGTGTCTTCCCCCAGCTGCACTGCTGCCTGCTTCCCCATTCTTTTCCGTCACCTCTTGTCTTTCACAGCTTGGGTCTCTGTCAGTCAAGGACTTGACTTGTACTGTTGCTTAACACATCCAGCACAGCATCCAGCCTTAGTGCTGCCATGCCTTTCCCAGCACTGAACTGAGTTCTGTGCATGCTTGGTGATGACAGTTTGCCCTGTGTCCTTTCCAGGCCACCAGCAAAAGGTTTTCTGCTCTACAGGGGGAGACAAGCTTTGGAAATGCCTCTGTGTCGCTGAGACTCCTACCAGGGAAGTGAGCACTCCATAGCTGTGTGCTCAGGGACTTGCTCATCACCAGTCCCATCTCTGTCAGCTCCGCTGCAGATCTCTAACAGACCACAGGGCCCTGAGCGACAGGGCATGAATGCTGGACCTCAATTCTTTGCCCTCTTGTTATCTGTTCCTCTTGCAGATGCTTCGTGAACTTGATTGAAAGGATTGCAGGTTGTTACAGAGGAGCTTTACAGCCTCTGTGCCAATGCCAGCAACTGCTGCCCATCAGGCAGTACTGGCAGAGGGGCTTCCTCAGTCTGGCATGGGTTGGCTCCATCATCCTTCGACTCATGCTCAGGTGTGAATGTTCCTGGTGTCCTGAGCATGTAACACTGATGTGCGCAGGGCTGCAGAGGGGCTCTGTGTGGATGCTGCTCTCTGCTGTTTAGGGAAGATTTAGGGTTTGATCAAACCAGAGCTACGTAAGACCTGATCTAACTAGCGGTCTCCCTCATAGGCCCCTTCCATCCTGTGTTATTCTGTGGCAGCTGAGTAACACTTCTGGGGAACTGTGCAACAGTAACTGGCAGGGCCCATAGAAATGCATTGCCCAGAGCGCTGTGGTCTCTGCTGAGCATGTGCTATGAACCTTGTTCAGACCTGTTTCTGTATTAGTCACTTTGAATTCATCCAAGTGCCTAACCTGGCCTGTGTTGTTCTGGGCACTGTGACAGCTGAGAGCTTTGGAGACTCTCTTAGGAATGCTTTTAATGCATGGATTTGTGCCACTGTCACTTTGAGAAGTGATTCGGCTAGCGGTCAAAGGGCTGTTCTTCCAACTGATTTTTTTGGAAATCATTTCTCCTTTTGTTCTGCTGCCAAGAAGCAGATTGTGCTTCCCCTCCACCAAACAAGGTCCTTGAGCTTCCTGCATGCTTCAGATGTCCGTCAGCAAGGTCCATGGGGAGAGTAGCTTGTCCAGCAGGCAGCTGAAGCTGACATCAGATACCATTGAAATCACAATGTTAATTGGTAGAAATGTTCTGAAGCTCATGTCCACTGTGATCAGATTTCACTATCTGCCCCTGCTTATGGCTGTAGAAGTTTCTCCTCAGCCTCTTTGCTGCAAGCCATGTAGCGTGTTGCTGCTGCTGCCTCTAAAGTATTTGCATCCCCCCTGATCCAGCTGCTGTCGCAATCCTTGTACAAAATTTCTTAAACACTTTTTTGCAAAATAAGAAGGGATTACTTTGTTACTCCTGCTCGGCAGCCCATGAGTGGTGTTTCAGTGTGTGGAGGTGTGCTCCCTCGAGTGCTCACCTCACTGGACAGCCCTCAGAGCAGTTCATACTAACTGGTGGAGTGGGGTTAGTGGGCTGAGATCCCCTCCATTACCTGGTGCTTTCTTGCATGGAGTTCAGCCATTTGCCAGCTAAGAACATGGCAGGGGAATCGGCAGCAGAACAGCACAGATGGGTGATGTTGCATGTGTGGCTCCATGGTCCTGCTCCAAAGCTGTCCATGTTCTGCTCCTTCTCCTCCAGGCCCCCCTGGTATACCAGGAGCACTTCTCCACCCCAGCTTCAGCTATGGCAAGGGGGGCTGGGAGGCTCTGCGGTTTAGAATTGAGCACAGAGTTTGTGCCCTTTTAATTGTGACTTGTGCTGTGTTCATGACCAGAACTTGCCAGCGTGTGGGCAGTTCAGTCACCCCAGCAGTTCTTTCCTTTTGGATCTAGGTTCCCTGCCCTGTCTAGGAGCTGAGCCTTTGGCCATGGCTCAAGGGATCCCTGGGTATGGAGAGCAGGTTTGTCTCTCAGCTCCAGCTGGGCAGTGTGACTGGAGCTGGGCAGCTTCCCAGTCAGGAAGGCAGATTTCAGTGGGAGGATCCTTTTTTTGGCCGTGGTTGGCAGGGTCAGTGCTGAGCTGTGGAGCACTGGCTGCTCAGCCAGGGTGGTTGGTTTGTGTGGAAGTGACAGTTTCTTTTTCAGTCTTCAGAATGGCACTGGCCTCTGTTCCTGTGCTCAGATGGGGATGGCCTTACAGAAACTGAGGTGGCCCACAGAGAGGACAGTAGTTTTGGGGTATCTGGCACCTTCCTGACGATGCTGCAGCCCTCAGCTTTGCCAGTTGGGTGGGCTGGCACAACCTGTGGAGAACACAGCAGGGCAGGATGCTGCTGAACCCTCACATTCGGGACTCTGCTAGAGAGCACCATGGTAGGGCTTCCCTCTCCTTGCAGCCTGTTCTGCCTGGAGCTAGGTGCTGTTAGGAAGGTGCCAGGTGCCTTGGAGGAATCTTGTCCCAGAAGACATGAGAGGCCAGCCTTTGTCACCAGGTCATCCCTGAGTGTGGAGTGAAGCTTGTCTGTAGGTGTGTGACACTGCTGGAACTTGCAGGTTGGCCAGCAGGTGCCTCCAAAGGTGTGATGCTGAGGCCAGACCCCTCCCTTTGCTTGGGAACACGAAGGAAGTCTGGTGAAAAAGCGAGAAGCTGGGACTGGGGAAAGCTAAAGATGCCAGCAGCCCCTGGACAGCCAGAAGCCTGCAGCTTCTGTGTCTGCTGCAGGAGATGTGCAAACAGAGGAGCCAAGGTTGTGGCATTCTGCAGCACTGTCTTCCCTCCATCCTTTCCTGGCCACAGAGCTTCCCCTGCCCTGCCTGGCAGCAGTACACGAACACTGTTGCTGCAGGTGAGCAGGAGTCCTGTTGGAGCAGGCCGCCCCCAAACCCTTCATTTCCATCCTTTGTCGGTCTCACAATCTGGCACTGCTCATGTGGCCTCTGAAATACCTTCCCCAGGGAGTCTCTTAAAGGCCTTATTATCGTCTGGGACTCTCTCCTTATTGTCTTAATTAGTCCCTTCCGTTCTTGTGTTCCTGTGGCTACAGGCAGCCCCTGTGAGTGTCTGGTGAGTCCCACAGACACAGTCAGGCACATGGTGCTGTTTTAAGAGAAGGTGCTGCAAAGCTACCCCCAGAAATACCTCCCCTCCTGCCCCTGCTCCGCTGCACTTCCCGGGCCTGGGGTGGGACAAAACGAGTACCGGTGTTTGTTCATGGCAGGGAAGGCACCATATGATGCCCTTCCTCCTCCTGGGTCCAGTTGCAGCACTCCTGAGGAGTAGCATTTCCTGAGCAGAGGCACGGCAGCTGCTCTGAGTGACACAGGAGTTCTGGGTGGGCACTATCCAGCCGCTTGTGCTACTCTCTCATCTCCATGAGAGCCATCTCCACACCACAGCATGACCGACCTGCTCCGGCTGAGACCATGCCATGGGCTCTGCTGTGGCATTCCCTGGTGTTTGGGCATCCCAAGCAACAGCTGGAGAGCAGCAGCTGCAACCCGCAGAAGGGCAAGTAACGAACTTTGTATGATGATTTTACAAATGACCATCTTGTTCTTGAGTGAACTTTTTACTGTTTCATTTGTTTGTGTAGAATGTTTCTGAAGTTCTAATAATATTTAATGTTAATATGAAGCTGGGCTGTTCCACACTCAATGTTGTATATTTTGGAATGGCATTGCCTAGTGAAAAGACAGAGTTAGTATTATTCCACTCTTTGTAAGGGAATGGGACAAAAAACAGACTGTCTTTTTTCTTAAATGAAGTGAACTTTTTGTTATTAAGTCCTAGCAGGTGTCCAGCTCTTCAGTAAAATGGTGCTCAAAACCACCTATGTGTCCAGCTTTTCTTTGGGCTATGCCAGACTGCTCCTCCCTGGGCTCCTGCTCCCAGCCCTTTTCAGCTCCATGGAATGGTGTCTCCCTTGTGCCCATCTGGTGCATGCTGCATGGGGCACACTCAGCTGCAGACCACACCCCCAGCTCTTCTCCCCAGTTTTCCCAGGGAAGTTTGGCGTTACTCAAACTCCATGAAGGATTGCCTGGTTTGGGGTGGGAAATACCCCGGATGAGTGTCACTGGTGCCGAACTGGGATAAATCTGCATTCCTGGTTAGTTCCTAGAAACATACATGGTGGCACTGTGCTGTGTGGTGCTCTGGCAGCCCCAGCCTGCCTGCTAACCCTCCAGCTTCTCTCTGAATCTGCCCACTCTGCAGCCAGGACCCTCTGGCTGGCTATTTCAACAGAAGCACCATTGTTCCACGGTTTGCGATCTGGATCCAGTTTGTGCCGCAGGGCTGTCAGTGCACTGACCCAGCACTAATGGTGGTGGGACCGTGGCCCTGGGCAGACAGCCGCTCCGGTGCCGTGCTGGAGCTCATTCCTCGAGAAGGGAAGTGGTTAAGTAATTGTCTGCTCACTAAGGATGTTCAGGAAAGTGTTGGCTGCCTGCTGCGCGCACGGAAGTCGGTCCAAGCACGGCTGGCCAGGCATGAGAGGCTGCCCCTGTAGCTCAGGGGCTCTGCCGAGGATGGGTGGGGAGGGCCTCTGCACTGCTGCAGGGGTGATCTCTGAATCGCTGCTGAACGTGCTGGGGGAGCAAGGCTGTGGGCGCCCGAGGAAGCGGGGGATGCTCGGCAGCATTGAAACGCTGGTGATGGAGGGCAGAGTTGCTGGCAGATCTCCGGCCAGTGGAGCTGCCCCCGGACAGGCCATCTCCCCTGGCAGACCCGGGCCACCCCCACGCTTTCAGCTCTGGGGCAGACAAGGGGATTGCAGCATGGGAAGTCAGAGCAGCCTTCAGGGAGGTGCCTGGACATGGACATCCCACTGAGGATCCCTCGCATTTCGCTTTCAAGGCCAGAGGTCCTGTTACAGTTGCCTTTATTAGGCCTCCTCAGAGCAGATAAGGTTTGCTTGGCTAGATCCCTTGACGTAGACTCGCTGGCCGGTGCTAATGGCTTTTTGACAGCTCATCTCCTGCCTGCTCTCCCAGCTCAAAAGGTGGTGGCGTGCCTGACCATCAGCCTGCACTGCTGGAGTCCCGCCGGGGACAGCCTGGCCACTCCTCCAGGCTTCCAAGTACCTTGCATGGCTCCACAGCATCTCTTGTCCTGCTAAGGTGCCTGGCTGTCTCAGGGTGTCCCTGGGGCGTGGGTTTTGGCATCCCTGTGGCGGAGAGCTGCTTCTTTGTCTGCCTATGACCTTGCTTGGCGGCAGGCGGCCAGAGCATGGCCTTGGCGTGGAGAGCACACGGTTCCTCTTCCTTCCTTCGGCCTCGGCTAATAAAAAGCTCTATCCCTGCGTGACAGTGAGGTCTCTGTGGAACCCGGCCCTGGTGCACACAGCCGTGCTCCCTGCAGGACTCCAGGGCTGCCGGCTCAGCACCCAGCCCGGCCAGTCCAGAGGATCCCAGGCAGCCCCGATCAGCACAGGGTGAGTGGGGCATGGTGGTGCCCACAGTGCCAGCACTGGGCGTAAGCAGGATCCGTCTGGCATGGGTACCGGCGTAGTGCAGTGCAGGGCTCCTGGTACTGCAGCTAGAGATGTGCCCTGAAGAGGCACAGACAGGCCGTGCCATGCAGGGCGAGTCCCAGCCAGGCTACCTGTCTCAGCAGCCCTGTGGGAATGCTGTGCCTTCTCCCAGCCAGACTAGGCACAGGACACTGCTGTGTCACACGTGGGCCACCGCCACCGTGCACCTTCCACTGCCTCACCTTGGCTAAATCTCGGGCAGGTCCCTCCCCTCGCCTGGCACGGCTGCTGGAGGAGGAGACAGGCACCGGCCGCCCTCCTCCAGGAACAGCAGCTGAGCCCAGCCTGAGCCCAGCCTGAATCCAGCGGGCCTCTGACTCCGCAGCCCACCCGGGCCACCAGCCAGCTGCCCAGCACCCCAGGCTCCCACGGGCACAGGTAGGAGCCAGTGTGCCGTAGGGGAGACCCTGGGCATGGCACAGCTCTGGGGCATGGCACAGACTTCGGCACACGGCACAGCCCCATGGCACGGGCTGGGTGCTGGCAACTGGCATGAGGCAGCACACAGGGAAGGGGCTGCGGGGCCCCTTGGCAGTGACAGGTTGGATACCCCTACCCCTGCCATGTATTTCCTGTGGCTGACGTGTGCCGGACTTTGCCCAGGGAGCTGTGGCAGTGGGGAGGGACAGGCACCTCGGGAGGGACGTTCCCATCCGGCAGCATCGTGGCCGTGCCCAGGTGAGCTCCTGGTGGAGCAGATGCCCTGCACGGCTCCACCCTGCAGCGTAGCCTTGCAGGTGCCTTCGCCTTGGGACATCCCCAGCTGGGGCAAAGAATGGTGCAGTGTATCTGCACCCGCCGGTTCCTGGAGCATCAGGCACCCATCCCGCCATGTCACCCCCCACGCCCCATTGCCAGCGGCAGCAGGCACGTTCCTGCCGCGCCGTGCCGGGAGCCCAGGGAACGCGGAGCCTCTGGCTCGCCAGCCCACGAGGCGCCCTTTTGTTCGCCGGCGGGGCCCACCGTGCCGCCTGGGGGTCGGGGCGTGCCCGGGCTGCCGACGCCTGGCCGGCCTGGCCTCCGCGAGCGGGCGGTGGGGGCCTCCAGGCAGAAGGAATCGGCAGTGACATTCCCGTAGCCTGGAGACCGCCGTCCCTTTCAGCGGGCAGCCCATTTGAATAAGAATCGTACACGGGGAAGGGGGGCCACCAGCCGCCATCCCATCGCTGCCCTTGCCCCAGCTCATTTCTGCGCGCCCAGCCCAGGGGCAGCGGGTCCCACGCCGCCCTCGCCCCTGGCCTTGGTCCCTCCGGACGCCGCAGGACGCCAGGTACAGGGGGTTCGCGGGGCTCGGGGGCCCTCGTGCCAGCATGTGGCTCTGCACCACCTTGCCTATCGCCCTGGCTTTGAGCGGGCGCGGGTGCCAGGACACAATCGCGGCTCCCCCCGCCACCCCGAGCCCCCCTGCCCTGGGCTGGCTCCGTGCGGGGGAGAGGAGAGATGTGTTTGGGCAGAGCCGGGACCAGGCTTTGATCCAGCACTTGTGAGGCTGAGAGCGGGAAGTACCGGGAGAGAAGGAAACACAAAAGGCAACTCCAACCTGAATTTAACAGCGGGACCCTGGCCAGAGTCAGGAACGCCCTTGCCCAGCCGGCTCCGGCGTTCCTGGCTCCCCTCCCAAGCTGGCCCTGGCCCGGTGCTGGTACCCCCCAGGGACACTAGTGATTCTCGAAAAGACAGATGCATTCTGAGCCAGGCAGGATGGGGCATGGCACAGTTCATGCCAGCCCTGGTGGGGCATAGTATGGCTGTGTGCCTGCGTGTGTGTGTGTGTGTGACAGTCCCCCTGAGCTGCTCAGGTGGGCAGCGCATGTCATTCCAGAGGACTTTCAGACCCAACTACGCCAGATGACCCTGATTCCTTGCGTTGTCCCCGGAAAGCACCATCATGCCAGTGCGGGAGGGTGCATCCTGGACTGCACGGTCGTGCTAGAGTCAGGAGAGGACAGGCACCAGCCGCCCTGCACCCCATGCCATACCCTGCACCCTACCACAATGCCATCTCTGTGTTCCACCAGGCAGATCCCGTGGTTGCCCATGGAACTCTTGGTGCTTGCTTTCCTCCTGGGTAAGCATTGGCCTCGGGGGCACCCTGCATACCCACAGTGCTGGGAACTGTGGTGGTTCAGGGGTCCCAGTTTGGGTGGAGGGTGCTGGGCAGCGATGCTCCCTGCCTGGCAGCAGCCATAGCCTGACTACCACAAAACCCAGCGGGGAATCCAGGCTGCACTAAGCCTTGCTGTGATTAGCAAGCGCCTGACCTGGTTCCCGACTCCCCCCGGCACTTCTCGGCACCCTGGGGCTGTCCGGGCCCCCAGGAGCACGGGCAGCCCAGCCCCCCCCACCCTGCTCCCTGCCCCTGGTCACGAGGCCGTGGCACTGCTGCCAGCGCCTTTCCGGATCATGGAGCTTCGTGCTGCATCAGTGGGTCGGGATGCAGGGATGGGACAGGACAGCTGGGGGTGGGGTGGGGGCATGGGAGAGCGGGGAGTGCCCGGGCACGACAGCACAGCCCCCAGCCCGTGCCCTCATGCTCTCTGCAGTGGGGGGACTGGTGGCAGGGGACTGGCAGGAGCCTGACCTGAGCCACGGATGTGCCCGTGGCAGCTGCTACCCAGCCACTGGGAATCTGCTGGTGGGGCGAGCCACCCGCCTGAGTGCCACTTCCACCTGTGGGCTGGACGGGCCCCAGGAGTACTGCATCGTCAGTCACCTTCAGGTGAGCCCACCCAGCCCCAGAACGGCTCTGGTATAGACCCAGAGAGCCAGGCATCAGTTCAGCCTCCAGTCACCTATCCCTGATGGTGCCACTCCCTGGCACAGGACTCAGAGAAATGTTTCACCTGTGACTCACGTGACCCGTCCCTGCCTGAGAGCCACCGCATTGAGAATGTCATCTACCTGAGCAGCCCCCGTGACCAACGGACCTGGTGGCAGTCAGAGAATGGTGAGGCCAGGGTGGCACTGGGGTTGCCCCATATGCATGTGCTGTGGGGCTGTGTGGCCATGGGGGTGTTCCCCAGTCTCAGCCATCTCTGTCTCTCTCTGTCTCCCAGGTGTGGAGCATGTCAGCATCCGCCTGGACCTGGAAGGCGAGTTCCACTTCACCCACCTCATCATGAAGTTTAAAGTGGGTCCTGGCACATGGATGCCTGGGATGGGATGGAATGGGATGGGACAGGATGGATCCAGAGGGGCTGTGGGTCTGGCCCCCATTCCATCTGGGTGTCCTGCAGACCTTCCGCCCCGCGGCCATGCTGGTGGAGCGCTCAGCCGACTTTGGGCACACCTGGAAGGTGTATCGCTACTTTGCCTACAACTGCTCCAAGCTCTTCCCTGGAGTCCCCACCCACCCCTTGGGGCGTATGAATGACGTGCTATGTGACCAGCGCTACTCTGAGATCGAGCCCTCCAGCCATGGGGAGGTACATAGGGATAGGGTGGTGCAGAGCAGGGCCAGAGGTCTGGGTGGAATAGGATCACCCATTCCTTCCTTGCCACAGGTCATCTTCAAGGTGCTGGACCCCTCCATCCCCGTAGCAGATCCCTACAGCCCAGAAATCCAGGGTATGTGGCCGAGGGTATTGGGGATCTGGGGCTGGCCGGCATCAGGGCAGGTGCTAACAGTGACACGCCTCCAGACCTGCTTCGTGTCACCAACCTGCGGGTAAACCTCACCAAGCTGCACACGCTGGGGGACAACCTGCTGGACTCACGGCGGGAGGTGCTGCAAAAGTACTACTACGCTGTGGATGAACTGGTGCTGCGTGGGAGCTGCTTCTGCCATGGCCACGCTGCCCACTGTGCCCCAGCACTGGGTGCCCCGACACCCTCTGTCCCCGGCATGGTGAGGCGCATGCATACACCAGCACAGCACGGTGCCCCGTGGGACCTGGCAGCCACACTGAGCTGGATGCTCCCCCCAGATCCACGGGCACTGTGTCTGTGAGCACCACACGCAGGGGCTGAACTGCGAGCGCTGCGAGGACTTCTACCAAGACCTGCCCTGGCGCCCAGCCGAGGGTTCCAGCACCAACGCTTGTCGCCGTGAGTGCCCCTGCTGGCACCAGCTCCTGGCACAGTGATCCTGGTGCTGGAGCTGTCAGGCTGTGCTGTGCCAGGGGTTTTGGGTTGCTGTACAGTGGGATGTGGTTTGGTGGTGACTGGCATCATGCAGACTGGCTGGGGATGTTTGGGGTGCTGCAGGCTGTACTTTGGGGGAGGTTTGGGGTTGTGGTGCTGTGTATCAGAATAAGGGGAATGCAGGCAGGGGAGGTTTGGCACTGGGGGTGCTGCCTGCCAGGTGTGGGCTATGGTGCCACATGCCATGCCACAGTGCTGTCCCTGCAGGCTGTGACTGCAACGAGCACTCACGGCGGTGCCACTTTGACATGGCCGTGTTCCTGGCCACGGGGAACACCAGTGGGGGTGTGTGTGATGACTGCCAGCACAACACCATGGGCCGCCACTGCCACCTCTGCAAGCCCTTCTACTACCGGCACCCTCGCTCCGACATCCGGTCCCCCACTGCCTGTGCCCGTGAGTGTCCTGGGACTCCAGCCCCATGGCTTGTCCCAGCTCTGTGGCTCCCAGTGCCACCTGCCCCAGCCTCACAGCTCCCAGTGCCAGCAGCCAGAACTCCTCATGATCCTCTCTCTTGGCAGCATGCGATTGTGACCCGGCAGGTTCACTGGATGGGGGTGCCTGTGATGGGCACACGGACATGGCGCTGGGCATGATTGCGGGGCAGTGCCGCTGCAAGGAGAATGTGGCTGGTCCCCGCTGTGACCGCTGCCGGCACGGAGCTTATGGCCTCAGCCATGGCGACCCACTGGGCTGCCAGCGTGAGCTGGGAGCCAGGGATGGCATGGGAGAAGGGGTGGGGATGGGGGGGATGATGGAGGGGTAGGGGTGAAGGGATGAAGTTGGAGGGATGGGGAATGAAGGGATGTTGATAGAAGAATGGGGTTGGGATGGATGAGGATGGAGATAGAGGTATGGTGATGGAGGGATGAGGATGGAAAGATCTGGGATAGAGGGATGGGGATGGAAGGATGTAAGATGGAGGGATGTGGCATAGTTGTATGAGAATGAGTGGTGGGATGGTGATAGAGGGATGGGGATGGAAGCAATGTAGATGGATGGATATGGGATGGAGAAGGAGTGTCATGAAGCATGTGGGCTGTGGTCCCGCTGGTACCCCCTCACATGTGCATGTGTGGGGGCAGCATGCAGGTGTGACCCACGGGGTACGGTGGCGGGCAGCTCCCCATGTGACCCCATCAGTGGGGACTGCTACTGCAAACGCTTCGTGGCTGGGCGCTCCTGCAGCCAGTGTGTGGTGAGTGCCCCAGCCTGCCCCACACCATGCCTGTGGGCCTGACTGTCCCCAACCCCATGGCAACCCCCAGGGCTAGGTTGGCCCCACACCTGCCCTACATGTCCCCTCCTCACTGCAGCCCGAGTTTTGGGGTCTGAGCTATGACTTGGGGGGCTGCCGACCCTGCGCCTGTGACTTCGGGGGAGCCTACAACAACCGGTGGGGCACAGCACGGCACCTGGAGGGGCAGGGGTGGGGGTGAGAGTGGGGACAGGGCTGGAAGTCACACATGGGGGGAGGGAGGGATGGGGACAAGGCTGGGGAGATATGGGGGCTGGTGTGGAGAAAGAAAGAGAGGGATCTCTATCCTCAGAGATGGAGGGATGGGGACAAGAGATGGAAGTAGGGATGGATGAAGACACGGACAGATGAAGGGACAGGATGGTCACCCCCAGGTGCTCCATGGAGGATGGGGCATGTCCCTGCCGTCCCCACATCATGGGGCGGCAGTGTGACCAGGTACAACCCGGCTTCTTCTGTGCCCCCCTCGACTACTACACCTATGAGGCTGAGCAGGCCACTGGCCATGGCCCCAGCCACCCTCAGCTCCCGGTGAGTCTCCTTGGGGATCCCTGTGCTTGTGCATGGCTGTTACTGTGCACCATGCTCCATGCATAGCTGCCACTGTGCTCTATGCATGGCTGTCACCCTGTCCTGCATGTGGCTGTTACCATGTCCCGTGCGTGGCTGTCCTTCTGCACGGCTGTTCCTGCGCATGGCCACCGTCCCTGTCCCTGCAGGGTGCCATTCGGGCGGAGGTGCCCCAGGACTGTCTGGAGTATGACACCAGGGAGCCAGCGGGGAGGAAGGGACGCTCACGGCATCAACCCCGTGCTCCCCAGCCCCCTGTCCCCTCGCGCCGCAGCCGCCAGCAGCCCCCCAAGGTGAGCCCTAGGGTAGTAGGAGAGGGCACACTGCCGGGCAGAAGTGGCTGGGGGTAGAGCCAGGGCCCAAACTGTGCCGGTGCCCTGCCCAGCTGGATGTGGAGGAGGTGGTACGGGACAGTGCCGGGCGCATGGTGACATGGACAGGCTCGGGGTTCGCCCGGGTGCGGGACGGGGCTGGCCTGACCTTCCGTGTGGACAACGTGCCCTACCCCATGGACTACGAGCTGCTGCTGCGCTATGAGCCCGAGGTGAGCACAGCCACAACCATGGCCACGGCATGTATAGCACAGCACAGCCCTGATACTGCCTTGCCTGTCGCCACAGTCAGCCGAGGACTGGGAGGCCGTGGTCAGTGTCAGCTCCCAGGTGCTGCCCACCAGCTCTCGCTGTGGGAACCTTCTGCCCTCTGAACAGATGTACCGTGAGAGTCTGCCCCACAGCCAGAGGTGAAACGGGATGAGCTGCGGTGGGCTGGGGATGGGAACAAGGGAGGTGGTTGGGTCCTGCTGCTATCCTTTTGCTGTCTCCATGGCCCTGCTGTGCCCATGCCCCAACACCTGACTCTGTATAGGTATGTGTTGCTGTCCCGGCCCTTCTGCTTTGAGCCCAGCACCCCTTACGAGGTGACCATGCGGCTTCAGCGGGCCGGTGTCACCCAGCGCCACCCTGCTGCCTTCATCCTCATCGACTCGGTGAGTGGGGTCCCACTGCACCTTGTGCCTGAAGCTTGGCAGGGGTGGGATCATGGGCAACAGGGAACCACAGGCTGGAGTGGGAAGTGACCCCACTCTGGGGATGTGTGTAGGGTCAGGATGGGGATGAGATAGGATGGGATGGAGATGGGGATAAGATGAGGATGGGGATGGAAATGGAATGAGCATGGGAATGGGGAAGGAAAAGGAGAAGTAGATGTTGATGGGGAAGGGGATATCAGTGAGACTGGGGACTTAGTTGGAGTTGGCATAGGGATATCAGTATGGAAGGGGATAAGGAAGCTTCTGGGGATGGTAATTTATATGGGAATATCAATGGGATTGGGGGTGTCAGTGGAGCTGGGGCTGTTGATGGAGCTGGGGTAGTTGACCCAGCAGCACTGGGACTGTCCTGGAGCACATGGATCCAGCCTAGTGGTAGGTCCCACAGTGGAATCTGGCTATGCCTCCCAGTCCCATCTCCTCTTCCCTTCCCATAGTTGGTGCTCCTGCCCCGGGTGTCAGAGTTGCCAGGGTTCCATGGGGCAGAGGCAGCAGCACGCCAGGAGGAGCTGGAGCGGTACCAGTGCCTGGAGGTGTTTCGCATGGCTCCCCCTCATCCACTGGCCCAGGCCTGTGCCCGCTTGGTCTGCAGCGTCTCAGCCCTGATGCATGGCGGAGCACTGCGTGAGTGGGGAGCCTGCAGGGATGGGACTGATGAGTGGGCAGGGATGGAGCCCTACCCGGGGCGGTGGGTCAAGATATGCCCATGCCCACAGCATGGTGGACAGGGCAGCAGTGGCAGGGTGTGGGCAGGTGGGGGGCAGGCATGGGCAGGTGTGGGCAGGTGCAGACAAGGCAGCCCTGGCCCCACGCTGGTCCTGCTCCTGCAGCCTGCCAGTGCGACCCACAGGGCTCCCGCAGCAGCGAGTGCCAGGAACAGGGCGGGCAGTGTGAGTGCAAGCCCCACGTCATCGGCCGACGCTGCGACCACTGTGCCCCAGGCAGCTACGGCTTTGGGCCCCTGGGATGCAGCTGTGAGTAGTGGCATCTTCATCTGCCAGGAATCACTGTCTCTCCTGTCTGTTTGTCCAGCCATCAGTGCCCTGTCCACTGCCCTGCTCACTTGTCTGTCTATGTGCCCATCTCAGCCCTGCTGTCCTGCAGCCCATGGGTTCAGTCACTGTTATCCATCCATCCATCCATCCATCCATCCATCCATCCATCCATCCATCCACATGAGCCCCCTGTGAGCATTGTGCTGTCCTGCACTCACTCGTCTGTCCACCCATATTCTTGTGGATCTACGTGTCCACATGAGCCCTTCTGTGCCACAGCCTGTGGAGTGAGCATGTTCTGGATGCTGGTCCCTTGTTGTCTGTCTGTCTGTCCATGCCTGTGTCCCTGCATCCATGTGGCTAACCTGAGCTGTGCCGCCCTGCAGCCTGCAACTGCTCCCCAGAGGGCTCGGTGTCCCAGCTGTGTGACCAGGTGAGCGGGCAGTGCCAGTGCCAGCCCGGAGCTGTGGGCCGGCAGTGTGACCAGTGCCAGCCCAGCCACTGGGGCTTCCCTGCCTGCCGGCCATGCCAGTGCAATGGGCACGCCGAGGAGTGCGACCCCCGGACGGGCACCTGCCTGCGCTGCCGCGACCATACGAGCGGACGGCATTGTGAGAGGTGAGCCAGGTCCAAGAGGAGGGGATGGCATGGCATGGCTGGTGTGGGATGGGGCAGATACAGTGGGGTAGGACAGGATGAGATATGATGGTAGGAGATATGTTGGAGTGGTGGGATGGGTTGAGATGGGGTCGCATGGATATGATGGGATGTGGTAGAATAGAATGAGATGGCATGGTGTGGGATGGGATGGGATGGGATGGGGTGGGGTGGGA
>VWZS01009777.1:92055-102562 GCA_013397075.1 Rhabdornis inornatus
GCGCCCTCAGCCTCCCGCCGCTCCGCAGGGCTGGGGGTGGCCCTGGCCCCCGATTCTCCCCAGGGCTGTGCCCGCGGCAGCTGCTACCCGGCCACCGGGGACTTGCTGGTGGGGCGAGCAGCCCGCCTAAGTGCCACCTCCACCTGCGGGCTGCGCCGGCCCCAGCCCTACTGCATCGTCAGCCACCTCCAGGTGAGTGGGAGGGGGCTGGGGGACTGGACAAGGATGAGGGACACGGGACAAGTTGGGGACACACATCGTTGAGCCTTCCAACTCGCAGGAGGAGAAAAAGTGCTTCATCTGCGACTCGCGGCGGCCCTACGATGCCCGCACCAACACCAACAGCCACCGCATCGAGAATGTGGTTACCAGCTTTGCCCCCCGTCCCAAGAAAGCCTGGTGGCAGTCGGAGAATGGTGAGTAGTGGGTGGGGGTGGTGGGGCATCCTGTCCTGTCCCGGGGGGCTCTCCTTCCCTTCCTCCCACGCTGAGGAAGTGTGACTCAGCCTGTGGCCGCGGCCGCGCCCCTGGACCACTGCCGGGTGGGGAGGACGAGTCCCCGGGACCTTGAGTGGGTGCTTCCACGTGTCACACTTGTCATCCCCAGGTGTGGAGCATGTCAGCGTACAGCTGGACCTGGAGGCCGAGTTCCACTTCACCCATCTCATCATGACCTTCAAGGTGGGTCCCAGCGTGTGGGTACCCAGGCTGGGACGAGACAGGATGGAACACGCCCTCAGGGACTGTGGGGCTAGCCCCTGTCCCACCTGGGTGTCTCGCAGACCTTCCGCCCCGCGGCCATGCTGGTGGAGCGCTCAGCCGACTTTGGGCACACCTGGAAGGTGTATCGCTACTTTGCCTACGACTGTGCTGCCTCTTTTCCCCACGTCCCCCATGGGCCCCCACGCCGCATTGATGATGTTGTCTGCGAGTCCCGCTACTCTGACATCGAGCCCTCCACTGAGGGGGAGGTGAGGCCCTAGTAGTGTCCCAGGAGAGTCAGGGGATCCCCTGCACTGCTCTTATCACCTTACTGTCCCTTTCAGGTCATCTACCGGGTACTGGACCCTGCCATCCCCATCCGGGACCCCTACAGCCCTGCCATCCAAAGTGAGTTGCCAGCCATTTGGGCTCCTGCTTGGCTGCTCTATTTTGGGTGTAGCTATTTTGGCTGCTCTCTCCCTACTCTGGGCCCTACACAGGGGTCAGGACCTGATCCAACTTGCGGGGTTTTGGGCCCCTCTGCACCCTGCCCTGTGAGAGCAGCTAAAGGTCAGGCTGCATTGGGTTAAATGGAGGAGGATGCCACAGCTGAGCCCAACACCAGCTGTGGTTCTAGATGGGGAGTCAGGCTGGGCACAGGACACAGTGGGTTAACCAAGGCTAAATTTAGACTGGGAGCAGGAGGGGAGGAATCTGCAGGGCAGGGCTGCTGGGAAACTGCAGTTCTGGGGAAGCCATCCTGTCTTTCCAGGGCCCCTAGGCTGTGACCACCAGGCACAGGCATCTCCTGGGCACAGCCCCCAGTGGTGAGTGCCTCGAGACATGTAAAGGTGCTGTGCCAAGGGTGATGTTCTGCACTGGTGGGATCCCAGCCTGCCTCTGCTGTGGGAGTGCAGAGCCCAGCCCACTCACAGCCAGACTGTGCACAGCTACTTGTGTAGGAGCTGAACCCCCACAGCTATGTACAGCCCAGCCTGGCCACGTGCAACCACGTGCCTGTGAGCCAAACCATGCACGGCCCTGGGCCAATACTGTGTGATACAGAAAACCACAACAGACCAGCCTGTTGGATGCCCCATGCCATGCACAGCCCATCTCAGCCATGGCCAACAGAGCAGAGTCATGCCCAGCTCCACTGAACAACCCACAGCTTTCTGTGCTGTGTACAGTCCAGCCCAACTGTGCCTGGCAGAGGTGAGTTGTGCACGGACGTGCCCAGCCACCCTGTGCCAACAGGGGTCTCTCCCTGCCCTAGACCTGTTGCGTGTCACCAACCTGCGGGTGAACCTCACCAAGCTGCACACACTGGGGGACAACCTGCTGGACTCACGGCGGGAGATCCAGGAGAAGTACTACTACGCGCTCTATGAGCTGGTGATGCGCGGGAACTGCTTCTGCTATGGGCACGCTTCTGAGTGCGCCCCACTCAGCGGGGCCCCTGCCACCAGTGGCATGGTAGGGCAAGCCAGGCCTGTGTGCCCTGCTGGAGCTGGGTAGCTGTGCTGCCTAGTTCTGCAGCCCCTCACCATGGCATCCTGGCAGGTACACGGGCGCTGTGTCTGCAAACACCACACACAGGGGCTGAACTGCGAGCGCTGCGAGGACTTCTACCAAGACCTGCCCTGGCGCCCAGCCGAGGGCTCCAGCACCAACGCTTGTCGCCGTGAGTGCCCCTGCTGGCACCAGCTCCTGGCACAGTGATCCTGGTGCTGGAGCTGTCAGGCTGTGCTGTGCCAGGGGTTTTGGGGTGCTGTACATGTGGAATGTGGTTTGGTGGTGACTGGCATCATGCAGACTGGCTGGGGATGTTTGGGGTGCTGCAGGCTGTACTTCGGGGAGGTTTGGGGTTGTGGTGCTGTGTATCAGAGTAAGGGGAATGCAGGCAGGGGAGGTTTGGCACTGGGGGTGCTGCCTGCCAGGTGTGGGCTATGGTGCCACATGCCATGCCACAGTGCTGTCCCTGCAGGCTGTGACTGCAACGAGCACTCACGGCGGTGCCACTTTGACATGGCCGTGTTCCTGGCCACGGGGAACACCAGTGGGGGTGTGTGTGATGACTGCCAGCACAACACCATGGGCCGTCGCTGTCACCTCTGCAAGCCCTTCTACTACAAGGACCCCACCAAGGACCTGCGGGACCCCGCGGTGTGTCAAGGTCAGTGTGGGACAGGCTTTGCAAGGTGGGTGCTTTGTTGGCCACAGTGCTGACCCTGCCTGTCTCCCCAGCCTGTGACTGTGACCCTGAGGGTTCTCTTGATGGTGGGCTATGCGACAGTGCTGATGACCCTGCCAGGGGCCTGATTGCGGGGCAGTGCCGCTGCAAGGAGCATGTGGCTGGTCCCCGCTGCGACCGCTGCAAACCCGGCTTCTTTGGCCTCAGAACCGACAACCCGCAAGGCTGCCGGAGTAGGTACCAGGGTGGCACCTACCAGAGTGAGGCATGTGGTTTGGCATTGCTGGAAACTGCTGGCTCTCTATGCAGGGTGCCAATGTGACCACCGTGGCACAGTGGCTGATGGCAGCCGGTGTGACCCTATCAGTGGGGTGTGCTTCTGCAAGCGGCTGGTGACTGGGCGCAGCTGCAACCAGTGCCTGGTGAGTGGGGCTGTGCCATGGCCCATGCACAGTGCTCAGGAGTATAGTACACAGATGGCTGCTCTCTAACACCCTTGCCCTCTGCAGCCTGAGCACTGGGGACTGAGCCACGACCTCCCAGGCTGCCGGCCCTGTGACTGCGATGTGGGAGGTGCTCGCAACAATCTGTGAGTCTTTGTGAGGACGCAGAGGGCAAGGGGCACCCCTCCTGGCATCAGGCTGATGGTGCTGCTGGGGTACCAGGTGTGCCATGGGGACAGGGCAGTGCCAGTGCCGCAGCCATGTGATAGGACGACAGTGTGAGCAGGTGGAGGCCGGTTTCTACCGCATCAACCTGGATCATTATACCTATGAAGCAGAGGATGCACGGCTGCATCAGGTAAGGAATGGAGGTGTCCCTGAGGAGGACATCAGGCAGAGCAGGACAGTGGGTGCCCCTTTGCAGGGTCCCTAAACCAGCAGGCAGTGGTCTGCCTCCCTGCTCAGGGTAGAGCAGTGCCTGCTGGCCAAGGCAATTTTTAGGGTCCCATCTCACAACACCTGTTTGTACCAGGGCTCAGTGGTGGAGCGTGAGCCCCCCGCAGACCGTCCAGGTTCCTGGACAGGGACAGGCTTTGCCCGCATGTTGGAAGGTGGCTGGGTGGAGTTTCACGTGAATGATGTGCCTTTCTCTACTGAGTATGATGTGGTCATCCGCTATGAGCCCCAGGTGAGCAACAGATGGTGAAGCCAGCAGTGTGATATATTGCCAGACTGGGAGGTAGTGGTGGGGAGTTCCAGATGGTGAGGCTTTTTGACACTGCCCTTTCTCGGCTGCTAGCACCCAGAGGCCTGGCAGGAGGTGGGGCTGAAGGTGCTGCGCCCCAGCCCAGTCTCCACCAGCAGCCCTTGTGGAAACACCATCCCTGCAGATGACCAGCTCTCCACCAGCCTTCCCTCCGGTGCAAGGTAAGCAACTCAGTAGGGTTGGGCTGTGCTAGGGCTCACTGGAAGCACATTGTTGCCCTTGCTCTGTTTTGCCCCCATTCAGGTACGTGGTGCTGTCCCAGCCCATCTGTCTGGAGCAGGGTGTCTCCTACACGCTCCGCCTGGAACTGGGCTGTGCTGCTGCTCGTCAGGATCCCACTGCCAGTGTACTCATTGATTCGGTGAGGGGCAGACGGGCAGTGGGATGGGGAACAGCAACCCTTCAGGGGGATAGGATGCAGCCATAGGGAACACAGGGAGAGAGGGACATGAATCCCACCGACTTCACCCCACAGCTGGTGCTCCTGCCCCGTTACTCCTCACTGGAGATGTTCATTGCGGGTGACCCCAGCTCCATGGAGCGCCGAGAGACCTTTGAGCGGTACCACTGTGCCCAGCCTTTCCACGCTGCAGGGCCCTCGGCTGTGGCTGAGCCTTGCTCCAGCCTCCTGCACAGCCTCTCAGCCATCCTGCATGATGGGGCACTGTGTGAGTACAGCTCCACACCCTGTTCCGAACCCTGTCCCACAGCAGCTGACACTGACCCTGCTCTCTGCCTACAGCCTGCCTCTGTGATCCCCAGGGTTCACTCAGTGCCGAGTGCCAGCCCCAGGGTGGGCAGTGCCAATGCAAACCCAATGTCATGGGACGGCGCTGTCACCGCTGTTTTCCAGGAACCTTTGGCTTTGGGCCCGGCGGGTGCCGACGTGAGTGCCAGTGGGAGGGGAGCCTGGGCATCCCAGGGCTGAGGGCGTGGGAAACGGATACTCTCTACAGCTTGGGGGCAGACACTGTGGGTGCTGTACTTTCCAGCATGCCAGTGCAGCCGTGAGGGTTCAGTGAGCACCATCTGCGACAGCACCACAGGGCAGTGCCCCTGCCGTGAGGGCACCCATGGCCCACGCTGTGACCGCTGCCAGCCCGGCCACTGGGGCTTCCCTGTCTGCCGGCCCTGCCAGTGCAATGGGCATGCTGAGAGCTGTGACCCTAGGACAGGCAGCTGCCTGCGCTGCCGTGACCACACGGATGGTGAAAGGTGCCAGAGGTAGGTGGGGTACATTCCCAGACTGGGGCAGGGTGCTGCCAGCCCTGGCTGCTGCTGATCTCCTGCCCGCAGGTGTGCAGCCGGACACTTTGGGAACCCAGCGCTTGGCTCCGGGCAGCACTGCCGGCCCTGCCCCTGTCCTGAGGGGCCCAGCACCCCCCGCCACTTCGCTGCCTCCTGCTACCAAGACAGCCGCTCCCAACAGGTTGTCTGCCACTGCAGCCCTGGCTACACAGGTGGGTACCTGCCACAGCACATTCAGTGCCTTCTGGGGTGCCCTGTTCCCCCCCTGCCCAGTGCTCTGTGTCAGCAGGTTCCCGCTGTGATGAGTGTGCCCCTGGGTACTATGGAGACCCTCTGCAGGGTGGGCGCTGCCTGCCCTGCCAGTGCCACGATAACATTGATGTGACGGACCCAGAGGCATGTGACCGGCGCACAGGGCAGTGCCTGCGCTGCCTCTACAACACAGCAGGGCCCCACTGCGCCGAGTGCCAGCCCGGCTTCTATGGAGATGCCACACGACATAGCTGCAGGCGTGAGTACCCACTGCCATGCCAAGACAAATGTGCCTCCAGGGCCCAACATGTCCTTGGTGACCATGTGCACCCATCGCTGCCCCTGATTGTGCACAGTGCTGTGGAGTCCCTGTAGCCCTGCCCTGGAACAGGGTTGTCTCCTCTGCTCAGGCCCAGCACTGTGGCCTAGTCCCTGTCCCCATGTCCAGCTTATTCCATCCCATCTACATCCTTGCTCATTCTTGTCCCCATTGCTATCCCATCCCTACTGCCATCTATCTGTCTCCATCCTGTCCTTATTCCAGCTCAGTCCTGACCCTGATCCCATCTCCATCCCATCCCCACTAGCGGTCCTCATGCTGCTCCCACTCCACCTCCATCCAGTCCCCACACCATCCTTGCCCAATCTCTGTCTCCATCCTGCTTCCACCCTCATCCATCATCATCCTCCTCCTGCTCTGTCCCCATCAGAACTTCCATCCCATCTCCATCCCAATCTCATCCCCATCCTTGTCCTTATTCCCTCATCTCTATCTCTGCTCAGTGCCTCTTGGTTCCAGGTTGCTCCTGCAACCCCCTGGGCACTGATCCCAGCACCTGTGGGCCCCAGCAGTGCCACTGTGACAGGCACAGCGGGCAGTGCCACTGCCTGCCCCATGTGGAGGGCCAGAGCTGTGACCACTGCAGCCCCAACTTCTGGAACCTGGCCAGCGGGAAAGGCTGCCAGCCTTGTGCCTGCCACCCCCAGCACTCCCTGACACCCACCTGCAACCAGGTGAGACACAACAGGGACAGGGGTTGGGGGGTGGGACGGGGCTGGGAGTGTGCTACAGCAGTACCAGCCTCGACCATGCCATGTCTGTCAGTTCACAGGGCAGTGCTCCTGCCGGCCAGGCTTTGGGGGCCAGACTTGCACCGACTGCCAGGAGCACCACTGGGGTGACCCGCGGCAGCAATGCCGAGGTGAGAGCCAGTGCCAGCTGGGGCACCACAGTGGGTCCTATGGTGCCCTGACACTATTCTCCCTGCAGCCTGTGACTGTGACCCCCGTGGCATAGCCAGTGCCCAGTGCCACCGTAGCAGCGGCCACTGCGACTGCCGGCCTGGCATCTCTGGAGTCCGCTGTGACCAGTGTGCCCGGGGCTTTGCTGGTACCTTCCCTGCCTGCCAGCCCTGCCACCCCTGCTTTGGGGACTGGGACCGTGTGGTGCAGGATCTGGCCGCCCGTGCCCGAGCACTGGCACAGCGGGCCAGCCTCCTGCAGCACACCGGGGCTGCTGGCACCTTCGAGGACACCTTCCGGCAGCTGGAGGAGAACCTTGCCACTGTACGTGATGTGGTGGCCACCCGCAACACCACTGCTGCTATCACTGCCCACTTGACACACGCCATGGAGGGGCTGCGGTGAGCACTTGTCACAGAGCATGGCTCCCAGGGTAGCTGTGGGGGCAGCTTTTCACCCCCTTCCTTTGCAGGCAGCAGATTGAGGAGGCAACTGAGAGACTGACACGGGTGGAAGGGGAGCTGACCGCTGCTCAGGATGCCAACTTCAATGCTAGCCATGTGCTGAACACTGTGGACCGGGGCGCCCGTGCCCTCAACCACAGCCTGCAGGACTTGGAACAACGGCTACACGCCCTCAAGACCTCCAATTTCCTTGGTGAGCCACACCACAGAGCTAAGCCAGGGTGGTCATGCCACGGCCAGGGGTCTGACGGTGTCCCTGCCCCCGCAGGCGCCTATGACAGTATTCGTCAGTTCTATGAGGAGTCACAGGAGGCCGAGCGCCAGGCGGACGCCTCCACCCGTGCCGTGCCCAGCCCTGCCAGCATCTCGGCAGCCACTCGTCACCGCACTGAGCAGCTCCTGACCAGCCAGAAGGACGACTTCAATCGCCACAATGCAGCCAGCCGGCGGGCACTGATGGACCTGGCAGCAAGGGCACAGGCGCTGAGCCTCCAGCCGCTCAACGAGAAGGTGGGACATAGGGAGGGAATTGGGGGAGTGGCACCCAGAGCTGCCCTGATCCCATGCTGCCTTGCAGGTCTGCGGTGTGGTGGGTGATGTGCCCTGTGCCGAGAGCCCTTGTGGGGGTGCCGGGTGCCGGGATGAGGATGGGGGACGACGCTGTGGCGGTCTGAGCTGTGGTGGAGCTGTGTCCAAGGCTGACAGTGCTCTGGACCGGGCACGCCATGCCCAGGAGGAGCTGCGTCAGGCTGCCAGAGACATGACCCAGCTCTCCCAAAAGGTGTGTGGCAGCTGGTGGGATCTGGTGGCACAGCCAGGCTTTGCAGCCATTGGACCTGGCACCAAGCGTCTCTGCCCATGCTCAGGTGGCAGAGGCCAAGGGGAAGGCAAATGAAGCCCGGCTGCAAGCGCAGGCAGCCCTGGACAAGGCAAACCAGACCAGGGCCCGTGTGGAGAGCTCCAACAAGGAGCTGAGGGAGCTAATCAACCATGTCAAGGCCTTCCTGAGCCGTGAGTGCCAGCATGCCAGGAGGGCTGGCGACCCCTGCCCAGGGCTTTGTGGCTCTGCACCTGCACCACACTGCACTGACCCTCCACTGCATGTCCTGACACTGCATGTGGATTGTGCCACCCCTGCCTCATGCTGCACTGCATGGTCCCTGCCCTGCCTCAACCATCCTCTGCCCTCCAGCCATCTCTGCCCCCCCTGCCCTGTCCCATGTTCCCCTCTGCCCTTTGGTCTGCCTGCCCCCTCCACCCCGGCATGCTGTAGGGAACACACTGACTGCTTCCACCTGCAGAGGAGGGGGCTGATCCTGAGAGCATTGAGGTGGTAGCCAGTCGGGTACTGGAGCTGTCACTCCCCGCTGCACCGGACCAGATCCAGCGCCTGGCTTCGGAGATCAAGACACGGGTGCACAGCCTGGCCAGCGTGGATGCCATTCTGGAGCAGACAGCTGGTGATGTGCATAAGGCTGGGCAGCTGCTGCAGGATGCCCAGCGGGCCAGGTGAGCCCAGGGACATGAAGATACAATCCCTCCAGGGAGCCCAGGCTGTGCTGACGCCTTGCTGTCTGGCTACAGGTCACGGGCAGAGGGAGTGCGGGGCACAGCCGAGGCAGTACGGCAGGCGCTGGAGGAGGCACGGCAAGCCCAGGGCATGGCCGAGCAGGCACTGCAGCAAGCTGCTGGTGACATCCAGCACAGTGAGAGAGCCCTTAGCATGGTAAGCATGGTAAGAGCCCCATCCCTACGGCCATGGGACCTCATCCCCACCATGCCACACCAAACCAAACCATGCCATTGATTCCCAGATGCAGACCCAGACAGGAAGTGCAGAGCAGCAGCTGGCAGGTGCCATGGAGCAGATTGGGCTCCTGGACAGGCAGACTGATGCCCTGAAGGTGAAACGTGCAAACAACAGCCTGGCAGCCACACGTGCCCAGGAGGTAGCCAGCACTGCGCAGAACCGGGCCGGCGAGGCCAAGCAGGTGGGTGATTAGGAGGCACCAGTGTGGCAGCAGGGGTCCGTGATGATCCCGCTGACCAGCGCCGCTGCCCAGCAGATGCTGGAGGGGCGACTTCGGGACCGGTACCGGACAGCACAGGAGCTGGTGGAGCACCGGGCGCAGGGCGCACAGCAGGCAGGCAACCGGGCACAGCAGTTGCGGGAGGAGGCCGCAGGGCTGCTGCAGGATGCCCAGGGCAAGCTGCAGCGGCTGCGAGGTGAGGCCGAGGGGGGATGCTGGGGCGGTGGTGGAGGCAGTGGTGGGCGGCCAGGCTGACTCATGTTCCCCCTGTCCCTGCAGCACTAGAGGAGGAGTACGAGCGGAATGAGCGGGTGCTGGATGCCAAAGCAGCCCAGCTGGGTGGGCTGGAGGCCAGAATGAGGGAGGTGCTGGCCACCATCAACCAGCAGGTCCAGATCTACAACACCTGCCAGTGATCCCCCAGAGGGGCCTGAACGCTCCTGAAGCACCCAGCCTCCTGCCGCCAGCCTCCGCCTGCCCCCGCAGCGGGGTGGGGGCTGCAGGGTACCCCCGTGTGAATAAAGTTACAGAGCAAGACTGCCTGACCTCCGCCCCGTGCCGTGGGCCGTCTGCCCCGGGGGCCCATAGCGGCTTCCCCCAGGGTGGGAGCTGGCCGCCACCGGGTGTTGGGCACAGCGGGGCTTGGGGTCGGGCGGTGGGGCGGGAATCGGCAGCAGGGCCGGTGGGCGCAGCACACCCAGGAGCCCCACAGACCAGCCCGGCACTCCCACGCATCAAACCCTAGTCCCGCACGGGACAGACCCAGAAGCCCCGCAGACAGGACGAAACACCCCCACTCCCGTTGCCGCGGGAACGCGCAGGCACCACCCCCGGCCCCGTGTCACGTGACGCCCCCCCGNGCGGCGGGCAGGGCCCGTGGGCGGCGGGAGGCCGTGATGCGACCCGTGGGCACGGGGGCCGGGGCGACGGAGAGCGAGGCAGGCGGCGGATGNGCAGGCCCCCCCCCCGGCCCCGTGTCACGTGACGCCCCCCCCGGCTCCCGTGTCACGTGGGCGTGCCCGGCGGCTCCCGGAAGTGCGTCACGGGCTCGGGCCTGTCTCCGTTGTGGGCCCGCTCGGAACTTCGGCGCGGCACAAACAGACCGGAGCGGCGGGCGGGGCCGTGAGTGCGGGGAGGGCCGGGCCGGGCCGGTGGCGGGGCCCCAGG
>VWZS01009777.1:102652-132471 GCA_013397075.1 Rhabdornis inornatus
GGGGCGACGGAGAGCGAGGCAGGCGGCGGATGGCGGTGGGGGCGGCCCGTGACGGGCCTGAGCAGAGAGAACGTGCGGGGCAGCAGGAGCTGGGGCCGCGGGGACTGAGAGCGCGGCTCGGCAGGACGGGCCGAGCGCGGCAGCCCCGGGCAGGAGCCGGCGCGGTGACCTCGTGCTCTGTCTGCCGGGGCCGTTCATGCAAACACCGTTCACACAAACACCGTTCACAGTCCTTTCCCCCCTTCTCGGTGCCCGGGCAGCAGCGCCCGGGAGGCCAGGGGCCGCCGGCTGCTGTCTGGACACTCTCATCACTGTCCCTGCCCATGGCCGACGGGTTGGAACTAGGTGATTTTCAAGGTCTCCTTCCAGCACAAACCGTTTTATGATGGAATGCTCGTCCCCAGAATGAGGGAGCTGGGCCTGCTGGGTTCTCCACTCAGCAGAGACCTCATTGCAGTCACGATGCGTTGGGGGCACAGTGATTTCCACATGGTTTGGAAACATGTGACAATGCTGGCTTGAGTAGCTGCCCCAGGGAACTCTGTGCTTGCCCTGGCTCCACCCGTGTGTCAGGCATGCCCGGAAACTCAAGTAAAAGTCAAGCTTGAGCCTTGAGATTTCTGGTCCCTCAGGCGAGTGAGAAACAGAAGGTGACAAGAGTATTTGTGTACACGAGGGGTGTGTTTCTGTTTGCTGTATTTAGGACATGGAGGATCCAAAAGTCCATGGAAAGGTGACGCTGTTGGGGTAGCCAACCTTCTTTGCAGCTACTCCTGTAAAGGCCTTTGGGCACTGATAGGGAGTGCTGTGGACAAGAATCAGGGAGCTCCTCCTACCAAGTGCTAAATCTGCCCCAGACACGGGGCACAAATTGTATCTTATTGAGCACCTTCTGCTGTCCTTCCTGGTCCAGTGCTGCCATGGGGAGGAGTGGCCCTTCTCCTTGGCCTTCTGCTCCCTTTCCTCTGGCTAGTCAAAATATTTGCAGCCTCAGCATTATTTGGGTTGGGAAGCTGCTCAGGGGAAAGACACACTTAGGAGAAAGCTTCTGCTGGCGTCTGGATCCGGTACACACCACAGCGCAAAAGCAGGGAGAGCAGAGGACAGGGAAGCACCTCTGCTCCCAGTAGCAGCATGGCCAGGCTTCCTGGCTCTGGGGATTGGGTAAGGTTTTGTAGGAGTGCCCAGCTCATCAGGTGCTTCCCGGAGGTTCACCTGGCATCTAGCCAGAGCGTCCTTTCACCATCTCTCCCCTGCAGTGACTCCTACTGTGCCAACAGGAGTGGTGCCAAAACCTCTGTGCACCCAGGGGCTGAACATGCTGCCTGTAAGTGTGTTTCCTGGTGGCAGAAAGGCAAAAAGTCTCCTATTTACCTGTTCTAATCCCTGAGTAACTTGTGCTTTGCCTTCACTCCTTCAAAACCTTGAGGTGCCTGCAGCAGCCTCAGGCTGCCATCAGTCTGGCAGCTGAAATGGGCAGCACTCCAGCCCTCTTGGTTCCTTCCTGTTGTGAGGAATAACTGTCAGCAAAGCACCCGAGGGAGCTGAGCCCTCAGTGAGGCATGAGAGCAGCAGGCTTCTCCTGGAAGAGTGACAAGCAGGCACGCAACCCTGTTTCTCTTCCTTATCCCTTCTTGGGCAGAAGCCTGTCCTTTTTCAGCCCTCCAGGACCCTTCACAGAGCTTGCTTTCACCCTGACCAGCAGTTATCCTCTGCCATCCCGCTGGAGGTACAGAAAGGAGGCAACAGAGCCTCGCCTGACCCTTTGTGAAGCAGTCACTGCTTCTTGAGTCCCATTTCTCCTGAGGTTTTCATCCAGAGGCAAAAGAAATACAATTTAAAAATGCTTTCCCATGTTTGCGGAGCCCAGGTGAGCTTCTTCAGCACCAGGAAGCATCTGTAGCTAACCTGTTTGGGTGTCGGTGGGGACTGGAGCTGAGTGACAGCGTGCAGCTGGCATCAGAGGCCTAGCCTGGTGAATCACTGCCACTTTCCCTGCTGTGAAGGCCCTTCCCATTCCCTCTGGAGCCAGAAGTGCTTCTCCTGGAGAGACCCAGTGTGTGCAGCAGTATGGGGATGCTGCTGCTGCCCTCCCACACTCTTTAAAGCTCCTTGGGACTGATGCTGGACTCTGCTCAGCATCTCAGTCTCCAGGTCACTTAGGCCTCTCCATTGTGGGTGGCAGGAGTTGTCTGTGCCAGGCAGTCAGGCTGGACTCAGCTTTTCACTTGGCTTCAGTGGTTCTTGGTGGTCAGTGTGGGTTGGCCTGAAGAGAAGTGGTTTGGATGCAACACTTGTCATGGGGCTGGCTTTGCCAGAGCTGAGGGCAAGACTGGGCTGCTTTGCTCTCTGGGGTTCTTCTCAGTTTGTAGCTACAGCTCCACATTTGTGGCAACTTGTTGCCCTGAACATTTCTAGAACACAAATGCCCTGGCAACATGGGGCTGGCAGCACAGAACTGGCAATGTCCTTCCTGTGTCAGAGTTCCTCCCTTAGTGGTGCCTCCTGCCACTGGCCGTTCCCAAGCACAGCTAAGGGTCTGGGTGAAAGCAGAACAGGGTGTTCCCGCGGGACAGCTTGCCTCCTGCTGGGGGAGAGGCAGGCTCAGTGGAGCTGGGCTAGGCCAAGGTGCTGTTGGGCTTGGCTCCATGCCCTCGGATGGGAGCTGGGCTGTGGGATGTATGTGAAACACTGCACTGGGAGCTGTGGCAGGCAGCTGGCACCTGGGGGTGGGCAGGATCCATGTGGCTGGGCCCGTTTCCCTGCTGCAAAACCCCAGGGGCTGGTGAGCACTGCCAGGGTCAGGGTGTGCAGCCGGGGCAGCGAGGGGGGAAACCTTCCCAGCTCTCTGCTCTCACCACCTCTACCACCTCCACGGAGACACCTGCAATGAGACTGCTTTCAGTGGGTTGTTTCAGCTCTGCTCTCTCAAAGCCCTGAACACTGCAGGGTGACACTGATGAGTGCAACAGACCCCTAGGCCAGCAGCTCCCAAACCCTATAGGGAAGCAGGCTTTGTAGGGAGGGCATGTCTGAGGGGGCAGGGGTGAGCAACTTACATGCCCTGCTCAGCCGACTCTCTTCCTGGGACACGAGTAGAGGTGTCCTGTTTCCAGGCCAGGCCCTGATGACGCTGTCTGTAAACCGGCTGGGAGATGAATATTCAAGGTGCAGTCATGCTGGTTAAGCTTCCAGCTGGTAGGCAAAGGGGGAGGAGCTCTCCTTTTGCCAGGGAGCTCTGCTCTCATCTGTCATGGGAGACTGTCCCAGGCCTGCTTCCTTCTTAGGGTGTTACTGGCTCCTATTCTGGCGCTGTTACACAGAACACTGTTTGACTGAAATAGCTGTTGCTCCAAGCTGTGTGACAGGCTCCCCCCGTTGACTCTGGAGGCTCAGTTTTGCAGATCCAGGCTTCCTCATGTCCTTGCCCTCGGCTGTGTCTCCGGGTGTTGTTAGCCCCAGTAGCTCCTCTGGGCCAGTGTTGCTATAGTGGGAGCCATGAGCATGACACTTGCTTTCCAGGTTTTTAATGTGTGCCACATACTGAAGACCCCTGGTTGTATGTTGGGAGCTCTGACAAGCCCATGCTTTTGGCAGTAAGCATTGTAGCAGCTGTCATGAGGTAGGTTTCCCCACTGAGTGCTGCATGGGGCTTCCCATAAACACCATGGTGAAGGTCATGTAAGGGCACTGGCCCTGAGGCAAAGAGTGGATCCTGCTGCTGTGTTGGGCCTTTTCCACCTGCTCCTTCTGCCATGCTTGCTCTTTCCTCTTTTTAGGCCATTACTTCCTTGCCAGAGAGTTTGACCACAGAGAGTCGCCAAGATAGCTGGGCCAGGAAGAAAACGTCGCACCCCTGACCCAGACTCCGTTACCGACCCCGGTGGGCTGTTTGTGTCTTCCAAACGGCTGAAAATGTCCAGCAGCACAAATGCCCCTGGCCAGAGGAGAGTGTCTCGGGGCTTGGATGATGCCACCAACAAGAAGAAGCAGAAGGATCGAGCCAATCAGGAAAGCAAGGAAGGTGAGAGCCCCTCAGCATCGCTATGGTGAGCAGGCCTATGGTGTCTCAGCCCCGCAGCCTGGGAGCCTCTCAGCCATCTGCTGCAGGATAAGTAGATTTGACTAATCACTTCCTGCAGCTTATGGTAACCCATGTGATGTGGGATCTTCTCTGACACAGTGTCCTCCCTGGACCTGTAACCTCCTTCTTTTGGGCACTACTTAGCCCCAACGATGTTAGGAAGGTTAGGTCTGCAGCCTTGTTAGCTGAAGTCTGGAGTTTGCCTTGGTGATTGTTTCTAGACTCTGCTTTGGACTGGGTGTGATCCACCCCGATCCAGTGAGAGTGAAACTGAATGAACCCTGTGAGTGCTCTTGAAGCTGGAGGCTGTGCTGCTTCTTTCCCATCAGTTTGCTGAGGTCAGATGTCGTGAGGCAGTGACCGGGTGTGCAAGGCCTGCGGGTGGGGCTGGTGCTGTAGCTTCTGAGTCAGGGCAAGGTGTGGCTCAGGTGAAGTGGTTGCTGTAGAGTAATTCCTTCTGTAACTGCCATGTATTCTTTGACAAAAATGATTCTTCAGGTGCAGGGAATGTCTGTGGACAGGATGCCTGCAAGAGTTTCTGTGGCTCTGGAAAGCTGTTTGATTTCTGTGCCTGCTCTGTTATGATTATTGTAACCTCAAAATCACAAGGTGTTTTATAGGCCAAGGTAATTGAGTGCTTGGTGAGGTCTGTGCCAGGGCGGCCAGGCGCAGTCCCCCACGTGAAATCCCACAGTGCAGAGCACAGCACTGTGCTTTCTCTTGCATGGGAGGAGTACATCTCTGGTAGGGCTTGACTCTGCATCTTCTGGTATGGGGGCCTTCTTGAGGGCAGCCATGCTGTCCCCATGCCCTCTGTGAGAGGTGGTGAGGGGCTGTAGATCTTCCAGGCAGTGCCACTGCCGTGCTTCTCACACTGTCAGCCCCATTGGCACCTTTGCACCAGTGGCTGTGGTGGTCAATAGAAGTTTTCTACAGATTTGTAGCCAGTCAAGGGAAGCAGTGACAGCCCTCCGAGTGGAGACCACAGCTCCTGTTGCCACTATTTCTCTGCTCCAGGAGAAGGTGTTGTTGCTTTTGGTCCCTTGCCTGGCAGAGTTCACTATCCTGTGGGGCTAGAACAGGCCTGGGGACACTTCTGGCTGTTGGAGGTAATCCTGTGGGGAGTAGGGATTAGGTGTCAGGTCAGTTTGGTTCCCCACCCTGTTCTGGAAGGAGGTTTTCAGATGTGGATGTTGGCAGCTTGTGCAGGAATGGAAATGTTAAAGTGCAGCTGGGCCATGTGGTTCTCTGGTTACAGCAGAATTAGTTTGAGCATGACCAAACACCAGGTTCTTTCTGTCAGATCAAGACATGACTTCTCTGTATGGCTGGGGCCTGGGACCTGGGCCACATGCCGAACCTGGATGCCACTAGCTCGCAATGAGATGTGCTTCAAAAAGCATTTGACTACATGGTGCAGTATTGTTGGGTTGCTCCCACTGTGGTACTGTTTAGACTGGGATATGGTGGTATGGCCCAAAGCAGCTGTCCTGGGGGTGACTTGCTGCAGGGCTGCAGGCAGGACTGTGGGGAAGGAGAAGTGTGAGAAAGCAGAGGAGGAAGATGGGCAACACATGCAGGATGAGAGGCCTAGAGACAAATTCAGGGTAGAAGGAGATGTGTGAAATTTTCGGCATCAGCTTGCTTGAGGTGACAGAATGACAGACCTGTCTGCGCTCTGCTTCTCTGCCCACCAGTGTCTCTCCCTGAGCTCAAGCAGGCTGAGACTGCCCAGGAGAAGGACTCAGAGGAGGGTAAGTCGAGGTGTGTGCCAGCTGTCAGTGCATGGCCATGGAGTGCCCTTGCCAAGGGATCTGAAGCTCTCACCTTGTTGTCCAGTGCTCTGGCACTGAGCAGAGCTAACCTGAGCACTCTCTTGCCTCAGTGTTTATCTTAACAGTATGTGGCCCTTCCAGGAGTGGAGAAGGGCTGTTTGCAAGGAAGAGGCCCTGGGTATGTGGCAGGCTGCTTGCAACTCAGGTGTCATGGTGCTACTGAGCACAGGCCTGGGACGCCTCACTGCTGACACCTGCTCTGCTTCTTTCTGAGCAGGACATGATGCTGGGCTGGGAACATCCCATGCTGTGTCACCTTGTGGGCAGCATTGACTAGTTTCTAACACAGTCCAGGCCTGCTTTGAGGACAGAGTAGGATGTCCTCGTGCCCCAGGGGTAGAACAAACCTGGTTGAAATCAAGGTGATCGAAATCACTTCTTCTCTTTGAAGACTTCAGGGTATCACAAGGCCACACGTGGAACCTGGCAGGCACACAGTGGAAGTTCTGCCTGCACCAGAGTATCATGGCTGCACTCTTTTCTCACCCCTTATAGCATACTTGCCCGCTGGCCGGCCTGCCCATGTTTCAGTCATGTTAGCCACATTCACCTGGCAGGAATACAGTGCTTTGATGGTTGCAGCTGGGCTGCTTGGTTTGCATGTGCAAAGGGGAAGTGGCAATTTCTGATTGTGGTCAGAGTCCACTTAAATCCTTCAGAGTAATTCTGTGGCTTTCTTGTTCCTTGGGAAAGCAATAATTGCTTTGTCGTTGGCAGGAGCTACCCCTTCTTCCCAGCTGCCGCTGCTGCTTGTGGCAATGCCAAGAGCAGCACTGCCTTTCTGATCTCTCTGGTTCCCACCAGGATTCATCTGCCCTGCTGCAACATGTGCTCTTGTTTGTGGCCTGTCTAATGAGGGCAGGTCCCATTTAATTGTCGTGATCTGTGTTCCCTGCACTGACCTCCTTAACTGCGTGTGTATTCAGGCTTGCGTTCCCCAGCCAAGGAGTGGGCACTTCAGGCTCATTCCTCAGCAAGTGTGTGACGCTTCCCTCCCTTTTCCTAGAGCTGCTGCTGGACTGGAAGCAGAATGCTGATGAGATCATTATCAAGTTGAACTTGGGCAGTGGAGCTCTGAAAGCAGAGGATGTACGTGCTGATTTTACCGACACGGACTGTGTGGTCAAACTACCAGGTATGGGAATGCAGCAACTGCTGCAAGCATTTCTCCATCGGGACTTGGCACAGCTCTAGGCCAAGCACGGGGTTGCCACAGGCAGACATGAAACTTTTCACTCAGAGGAAATGCTCTGCTCTCAGCTGGCATGCAGTCAGGCAGCAGAGTCGATAGGAGAGCATCGTAGAGCTGGGAAGAGCAGGAGCTGGCCTCTGTGCCAAGTGAACAAGTGCCCACTGCCGCGCCAGTGTGTCTCTCCCCTGCTTGCTGGGATGGCTGAGTCAGTCCTGGGTATCCGTTGGAAAAGTGACTGTGCCCCTGAGGGCAGGGAGGCCCAGGGCCTTCCCGCTGGGAAGGAGGCCAGCCAGATGTACAAAGCAAGATCAGGGAAGCTGGCTGGAGCCCTGGAAGTCTCCTGGGGTATGGTGGCAGCCTGCCTGCAGCCTTCTTGGCTCTGAATGAGTGCTTCCTTCATCCTGGGGGCAGGTGAATGGGGGCTGTGGGTTAGGTGACAGCTGCCTGGAGCACTGCCTGAGGTACTGGTTCTCCTCTGCTTTACAGACGGGCGCCAGTGGAGCTGTCAGTTCTATGAGGAAATCGAGGGCTCCTGCAGTAAGATCCAGTGCAAGAAGGGCAACTTTCTACAGCTTGTACTTCAGAAGAAGATCCCACTCCATAACTGGGCTTCACTTCTGGTAAGGAAAGAATAATCTGTCTTTTAAGAGAGCTTGTGGAGCCCTGGGGAACTGGGGTAAGCTCTGAGCTCCCTGCTGTTGAGGTGCTCCAGGAGCAATGTGGGGCACGTCCTTCATCCATGTGCTGCATAAGCCATCTGCCACTGTCCTAGGGAGTTGTACCCGTTTCTGCCTGTCATGCATTCCCAGATTCTGGAGGAGAGTCCTGGTGCAGTCTGGAAAGGGGGGGTGAGGGTGAGGGGTTGATAGGGAGCCTGAAAGATGCTGCTGCCTGAATACCTTCCCACTGTGCTGCATTGCTTTTTACAGAAGAAAAGGAAAGATGGATCCAAAGAACCAGCCAAAGGGACTGCATGCTGGGAGAACGGGAAGGAGAAGGCTGCTTCTGCAGAGTTGACCCCTGAAGAGCCAAGGGCTGAAGGCACAGAGCCACCAAGATCCCGGCGGGAGCCCTCCAACCCCAAGCGTGCTCCAGGAAGAAGCGAGGCCCTGGGAGGGAAAAGCCCAGCCAGCCCAGGGACACAGAGTGGCCCCAGCGCCAAGCGGGCAGTATACCTCAAAGTGGCTCCCACTGAAGAGGAGCCGAATGCCAGAGTCACTGGGAACACAGAGCCCAGCAAAGGGCACAGTGGGAGGGCTGGCAGCCGTCGGAATGGCAGAGCCAGCCAGGTCGATGCACCTGCAACCCTTGCAGACCTTGCACTGCCACTTGAGAAGGTACCGGGGGACCTGGCTGCACAGGGCACCCCTGCTTCCTCTGCCCTGTGCAGGAAATGCAGGACCCATCCCTGCTGATGAGGATGAGGTGGGCTCTGGGATGCTGAGGGCTGACAGGAGGACCTGTAGTGGAGGAGAGGGTGAAGCAAGGACCTTGCAGTTGCTGTGCTGTGGTGCTAGTGGGGCTGAGCTTGCATGGGATGTGCAGGTGAAGCAGGTGGTGTGGGGCTGTCCCTGGCTTGCTGGCAGGAGCCACAGTGGGTGGGCCAGGGCATCTCAGGGGTGACAGTGTCTGTGTTTCACTGTGTCTTTCTGTATTGGAAGGCTGTGGTTTTGGCCAAAGAGACTGTTCCCGTGGAGATGCCACCTCTTGCGGCTACCACAGAGGTGTTCCCCCAGCATGTTGCCACCTGTGTTGAGAAGAGAGTCCTGCAGCCGGGCAGCCCTGCTGAGGCCTTGCGGAGCCGGGACTGCCTGGCCATCCTGGGAGAGAGCTCTAAGGCCATCCCACTGGCCACCCCTCCTGTGGGCAGAGATGGTGAGAAGAGGGACTGGTCCAAGGACGATGTGGCTCTGGAAGCAGCAGCTGATGGTGAGTGGCCAGAGCTCATGGGGTGAGCCTGGTCAGGAAGGTCCATCTGCTCAGGACCTTTCCTGAGCTTGTAGCCTCCACATGCAAAGAGGATAACCTCTCTCTCCGTGGCTTTCCTTACTCAGAGCCAGAGCCTTTTGTAAGCTTGACCTTTGTCAAGAATGACTCATACGAGAAGGGCAATGATCTAGTGGTGGTGCATGTCTACGTGAAGGAGATCCACAAGGAGACATCCAAGGTGTTGTTCCGGGAACAAGACTTCACACTAGTGTTCCAGACGAGGTACAAGTTTGCCTCGGGATGATGTCAGGCTGCTGCAGAGCTCCTGACTGCGGCTGGGCTACTTGTTTGTTCACCTCAGCTCACTCCCAATTTCTCTGCAGTGATATGAACTTCCTTCGTCTCCATCCTGGCTGTGGGCCCCACACGGTGTTCCGGTGGCAAGTGAAGCTCAGGTATGACTCCTGTCCTTCTAACCCACACCAGGGCTTGAGGTATGATTCCAGAGCTGGAGCAGGAACCAGTCCCAGCTGGTGGTTCTATGCAGGGAATGCTCATTTCTGCATCTGGAGGTTTCCCTTACACCATGCTACCCTAGTGCCCTGAGCCTGGCCTGCTTTGTCTGTGTGCTCACTTGCAGGGGAGGAAATATCAGTGTCTCCTTGCCTGCAGTTCACTCCAGGCTGTTCTAGAGCTCTTGGGGACAGAACCAGACCAGGCTGTCTGTGTCTGTGCCCTTTGGGTGGGATGTGCAGCAGGAGGGAGACAAGCAGAATGGATCTGTCAGAAAAGGGGTGCACTGTGTGCTCAGTGTGGCTGGGATTGTGGGTTTCCACCCTGCTTTGCCAGGGCTACCTCAGGATCAGTGCTAGCAGGGTTGCTACTGCCTGGAGGCCATGGGTCTGCCATGCAAAGGCTTTGGCATGTCTGAGGCTGCTGCAGGGTCTGGGGCACCTCTGACTTGCTGCGTGCCTTGCAGGAACCTTATTGAGCCGGACCAGTGCACGTACAACTTCACGGTGTCTCGCATTGATGTCTGCCTGAAGAAACGCCAGAGCCAGCGCTGGGGGGGGCTGGAGGCTCCAGCCACACGAGGTCTGCACCCTGCCTTCGTGTCCTGCCTGCCTGCTGCACTGCAGTAGGGCATGGGCCCTCCTCACACTACCAGCTGCTAGCTGGTACTGGATCCTCTGGCATGGAATGGTGGGGAAGGAGAGGGGCTGAGTGGGTGCAGGTAGAAGGGATGTGAGGCAGGGTGTGAGCTTAGTGATAAGGGAAGGGCGCTGCTATTTCCCTTGCTCATGGAGAAGAGGGGTAGGAGAGAGCCTGTGTGCAAGTGTGGACTGAGCAATTCAGCCCCACTGTGGGCAGCACATCGTGCTGCTAACCACAGGCCCACCCTTCCCCCTTTTTAAGGTGCAGTGGGTGGTGCAAAGGTTGCCATGCCTACAGGCCCTACCCCTCTGGATAAGAACCCTCCGGGCAGTAACCAGCACCCCCTCTCCAGCAAGGAAGAGGCCCGAGCCAGTGACAAAGAGAAGCCGCGTGTGGAAGATGGGGCTCTGGATGGCGTGGCAGCCCGTACAGCCCCAGAGCACTTGGCAGTGAAGCAAGAGCCACACGTTCCTTCGGTGAGTGTGGACACTCTGGATCTGACCTGGATAGGGGAAAGAGGGACACCTCGATGTCGCTCTGGAGACTGGCAAAGTATTCCTGGAGGAGGAGGCCGTGCCCCTCAGTCATAGTTGGCAGGATTAGGGGCAGCTGTTGGCCTGTCTGTCCCAGTCCAAGTGGGAAATGATCTGATGGCTCCAGCCCTCTCTGGGGGTTTTCTTGGGATTTTGAGTTCCTTTTGTGTTCCCTGAGAGACTCCCTGAGTTCCACACCCTCACACTTGCCTCTGCTTTGGCAGCCCAAACCAACATGTATGGTGCCACCAATGACACACAGCCCAGTGAGTGCCGAGAGTGTGGAGGATGATGAGGATGAGGATGAGAAGAAGAAGGTCTGCCTGCCTGGCTTCACGGGGCTGGTGAACCTGGGCAACACCTGCTTCATGAACAGTGTCATCCAGTCCCTGTCCAACACTCGGGAGCTGCGTGACTACTTCCATGGTGAGCCCACCCTGGGAGCCCAGCAGAGCTTGGTCAGTCAGATGATGAAGCCAGCATCCAGACACCCTGAGCTCCTGCATTTCTTACAGATCGGTCCTTTGAGTCGGAAATCAACTATAACAACCCGCTGGGGACGGGTGGACGCCTGGCCATCGGCTTTGCCATGCTGCTCAGAGCACTGTGGAAGGGCACACATCATGCCTTTCAGCCCTCTAAACTGAAGGTAGGGCCCCTGGCACTGGTGCTCAGCAGGAGCTGCTCTGGGTCCCCAGCATTCCTCTGTGGGCACCTGTCTGCCCTGCAAGTGCGACAGAGAGCTGTGGATGTGGGTGGCTGCAGCCAGGGTTTCTGCATGGGGCAGGCAGTGCTGCCAGAGGTCTGCTGACAGGCCCGGACTACTGTGCTCCCCACAGGCAATTGTGGCCAGCAAGGCCAGCCAGTTCACTGGCTATGCCCAGCATGATGCTCAGGAGTTCATGGCGTTCTTGCTTGATGGCCTGCACGAGGACCTCAACCGCATCCAGAACAAGCCGTACACAGAGACTGTTGACTCTGATGGGAGGCCTGATGAGGTGAGGATGTTCCTCCCCCAGAGTTGCTGGGAGAGCAGCTTGAGTGGTTTAATGAGGTGCTAAGCCCTTTCTTCTTGCAGGTGGTAGCTGAGGAGGCTTGGCAACGACACAAGATGAGGAACGACTCCTTTGTAGTAGACCTCTTCCAGGGCCAGTACAAATCCAAGCTCGTGTGCCCAGTGTGCTCCAAGGTAGGCAGCCCTGGAGGTTCTGTCCCTGTCCTGGTTGCAGAAGTAGTGTCCTGACTCTCAGAGAACACAGGTCACGGGGCACGGCTGGATCTTGGGTCCACTGGATCTGCTCAGCCACAAGCACTTCCCACAGTTGAATGTGTTTTTATATCTGCAGGTGTCTATTACCTTTGATCCCTTCCTGTACCTCCCTGTGCCCCTCCCACAGAAGCAAAAGGTGCTGACTGTCTACTACTTTGCAAAGGAGCCACACAAGAAACCCATCAAGGTAAAGAATATCTTCTACCCTGGGGAGGGAGCCTAAGAAAGCTCCTGGAGTTGCTGGTCATGTGCCAACAGGCTAAGCCCTGTGTTAAGTAAGTGTCCGCATGCCTTAGTGTGGTGTGACTAATGTGGCACTTTCTCGGTGGCAGTTCCTCGTGAGTATCAGCAAGGAGAACTCCAGTGCCATGGAGGTACTTGACTCAGTGGCCCACAGCGTGCGCGTGAAACCAGAGAACCTGCGCCTGGCAGAGGTGAGAGTGCTGGGCAGATACCTACTGTGAAGGTTTAGGCCACCACAGGAGGGCCTGGGGCTGTCCATCTTTCCCTTGTGAGGTGGTGAGTTGAGCACAGCATCCTTGAGCTGCTGCTCTTCCCACAGCTCACTGTGAGGCTGGGGTCTGTGGCTCTCTGAGGAGAGGACACATAGAGCAGCCCTCACACAGCCATGCTCCTGCTTTCCTGGCAGGTGGTCAAGAATCACTTCCACCGCATGTTCCTGCCATCTAACTCACTAGACACAGTCTCGCCAACAGACCTGCTGCTTTGTTTTGAGGTGCTGTCCCCAGAACTGGCCAAGGAGCGCGTGGTGGAGCTTCAGGTCCAGCAGGTAAGAAGGCATATTGGGACTACTGGGAGGGATGCAGGAAGGCGGAGCCATAAGTAGGACTGAGCAGGAGGGGCAGAACTGCACACAAGGGTGATTAGCTACAGTGAGCATGGATGCCCACAGAGGCTGCCTTGTCCTGCCCAGGTGCCCTTCCCTGTCCAATGGGTCCTTTCTCCTGCAGCGTCCACAGGTGCCCAGTGGCCCTGTCGCCAAGTGTGCGGCCTGCCAGAAGAAGCAGCTGCCAGAGGATGAGAAGCTCAAGCGCTGCACGAGGTGCTATCGAGTCGGTTACTGCAATGTGTGAGTTGGCTTGGTGCTTGGCAGGGAGGGAGGGTCTCCTGCTGTGAAGGGCTGGATGGAAGAGCTCTGCTGCTGGGAGAAGGTGGGATGGGCCTGCCCTTGGGGGTGGAGCCAGGTGAACTCCTGGTGTTCCCCTTGTTCCCGAGCACACCCCTCTGGCCCAGCACTGCTGCTTCCCAGGTTGTTCAAGGATGCTGGGTTCAGCAGGGGCTGTATGTGTTATAGGGCATGTCAGAAAACACACTGGCCAGACCACAAGGCTTTGTGCCGTCCTGAGAACATCGGTTTCCCCTTCCTCATCAGTGTGCCTGAGTCCCGCCTAACCTATGCCCGCCTGGCCCAGCTGCTGGAGGGCTATGCAAGGTGAGAGTCCAGGGAAGGAGGGTGCTTCTGCCACGGAGCTGAGCTCAGCCATGTGTCTGGCCAGCTCTAACTCACACCTCCATGGTCAGGTACTCAGTCAGCGTGTTCCAGCCTCCGTTCCAGTTGGGCCGGGTGTCACCGGAGCAGGGGCTGCAGCCTCTGCACTCAGACAAGCTGGAGCCCCTGGCCAAGAGCAGCTGTGCAGCAGCCACCTCTGCTCCTGAGCTGGGAGATGGCGACAGGGTTTCCAGCCTCCCACAGGAACCCCCGCTCTCGCCAGCTGTGCCTGAGCTGCAGCCAGAGATGGGGGATACTACCACTGTCCAGAGCAAGGTCCTGACAGCCAGGAGTTCCCTGCTGAGCTTGGATTCAGGCTTCTCTGAGCACATGGAGTCACAGGGTGACAGCTGTTGTGAGAAGGAGCCGTCCTATGAGAGAGCCCTCAAGCCAGAAGGTAAGAGGTGCTGAAATGCTGGCTGTGTCTGTACTAGGAGCTCAGGCAATTCTCCTTCCTTGGAGTGACCTCCCAGCACAGCATCTCTTCTCCCCTTGTGAGCTTTGTCTGGAGGCTCTTGGGAACACCGATGAGGCCCTGGGAGATTTGTTTTGGCACTGTTGCCTCACCTGAAATGCCTACCTACCCACGCTCTGCCCTGCCCTGGCAAAGCCCAGGGTGCAGAGCAGAGACCTGATGAGGAGAGAGGCTGGAGTGCTGTGTTGTTGTGGGAGAGGTGGGAAGGCAGGGGCTGGCAGAAGTCCCTTGGGAGCAAGGCAGAGGTGGTGCAGGCTGAGGCCCTGGGGGCTGTGAGCAAAGCACTTCAAGCTCTGACTCAGCTGCATGGGACCAGCCTCTTGTGCTCGGCTGCCTGGCTGTCACGTTTCCAGACACTCGTCTCAGGATGGCAGCAATGTGCAGTGAAGGGGCAAGGCAGGCAGAGGAGCACAGCTTGCCAGGGGCAGGCGCCTGCTAAAAATAGTCAAGGACATGGGCACGTGGTTGTGTCCCTTCAAGGCCGTAGCATGTGAGGTGGGGGTGGGGGTGCTGCAAATTCTTGGCCCCTACGCAGGGCAGACAGACAGTGCCACCACAAATCTGTCTCTGCCTATTCACAGCTGCCATCCCTGGGTACCAGCACACTCCAGACTCATTGAGTGCTCGCGCCACACAGTTCTACATCACTAAGATCGATGCTGCCAACCGAGAGCAAAAGCTGGAAGATAAAGGTGAGCCAGAGCCCTGTGAAGCGCCACCTTCATCCCTTACAGCCTCTGGCAGGGTAGTGGATCTGCCTGGCCAGGGTGCCAGAGGTTGCCTGGCACAAGATGAGCCCAGGTGTCCACACTGGACAGTAAAAGCTGCATCTGACAGGGGAGGGAAGGACTCTGCTGCACAGAGCCTCTGTCTAGAAGCTGTTCTTGGGCATGACATTCCTGCTCTCCTCAGCAAATAGGCCAATTCCTTCCTATTTCATGTATTCTCAGAGGATCTGTGGTCTCTGGGTCACCTCTTTGTTTGAATGGGATGCCCACACTGAGTGCTGGTTGTGATGGTGCTGCTGATGAGAGGGCTGTGCCAGTGCAGGCTGAGGGGCTCTGCTGCCCCAGCATGATGAACCTGGCTAGGGGATACCTGTCCTTTTCTGGCAGCACTTCTTGATCTCTGTATCTAACTGGGATGGACAAGATTGTTCCAGCAAGGTTGCCTGCTCCAGCCTGGTGGGATAGGTGTGTGAGGTCTGTGCCACTTCACAGGTGACACCCCCCTGGATCTGACAGATGGCTGCTCCCTTGCCCTGGTGTGGCAGAACAATGAACGCCTCAAGGAGTTCGTGTTGGTAGAATCCAAGGAGTTGGAGTGTGTGGAGGATCCAGGCTCGGCCAGCGAAGCAGCTCGGGCTGGCCACTTCACCCTGGAGCAGTGCCTCAATCTCTTCACGAAGCCTGAAGTCCTGGCCCCAGAGGAAGCGTGGTGAGGAAGGCAGCAGGGTGGGTTCCAGCCAACAGGCCCAGACAGCAGCAGGGGTTTCCCAGGAGCTGCCCAGGCCTGCACGCTGTTTCTACTGGCAGCCAGAAACAATGGGCTGGCCTCCCCTGTGCACTGAGAAGGGCTAAGCCAGCAAAGCTAGTGCTCTGCAGGGCTGTACTGGCCTGCCCTTGACAGAAGAGGCTGAACCCTCCCACGTACCCTCTGCGAGCAATGCATGTGGGGACCCTGGGGCTGAGCCAGGCTGCAAGGACTGAGGCTCTCCCCGTGCCAGTAACGAGCATACTCTTCCCCCAGGTACTGCCCAAAGTGCAAGCAGCACCGTGAGGCTTCCAAGCAGCTGATGCTGTGGCGGCTGCCCAATGTCCTCATCATCCAGCTCAAGCGCTTCTCCTTCCGCAGCTTTATTTGGAGGGACAAGATCAATGACATGGTGGACTTTCCTGTCCGGTGAGAGCCTGGGGGATGATATGCCTGAGTTGGCACTGCCTCTGCTGATCTGCAGCCCAGCCTGTATAACACTGATCACCCTTGATGGTCACTATGTCTCTCCACAGGAGCCTGGACCTGAGCAAGTTCTGCATTGGTCGGAAGGGTGAGCAGCAGCTGCCTATGTATGACCTGTATGCTGTGATCAACCATTATGGAGGCATGATTGGAGGGCACTACACAGCATACGCCCGCCTGCCCAATGACAAGAACAGCCAGCGCAGCGACGTGGGTGAGCATCTGTCACCCTTGCCACCCGTCTGCTCCTGCAGCCCTGACTTGTCTGTTTGCTTAACCCTTCCTCCTTCTCAGGCTGGCGGCTCTTTGACGACAGCACAGTCACCACTGTGGATGAGAGCCAGGTGGTGACCAGATATGCCTATGTCCTCTTCTACCGCCGGAGGAACTCTCCTGTGGAGAGACCTCTGCCAGGGCATCCCTCAGACCACCGTGCCGAGCGCACCCCCTCTGCCGAAGCTGCTGCCAGCCAGGTGAGCACTTGAGTCCCTTTCAGCACTGTTGGAGCCACAGAGCCTTGAAATGTTCTCAGGGGCCCACATGCAGGGTCCTGCCCATCTTTGCCTGCACCCACAGAGCCTGGCGCAGCTGTGGTGCAGTGCCTGTACCCCTTTGATACTGAAGAGCTTGCGCCAGCTGGGCAAGTCTTGCCTTGTTCTCTCTGTGGGCTTGTGACAGCCCCTGTCCTGAGGGATCACAGGAGAGTTGGTTTTCATCATCAGTGTGGAAGTGCTGGTGGGAGGGCGCTGAAAGAGGAAGAAGGGACACAGCCTCACTGGGGTCTGCATTGGAGGAGGGGTTGTGAGCATTACAGTAGGATCTGATTGTGCCAGGGAGCAGTAGAATCTTGCCCTCTGGAGCTGCTTTCAAGGCAGGGTGGGGGACACTTTCTGCTGGAACCCAACTCAGGGCCAAGCCAAGTGCAAAAAAGGTAAATGCCAGTGCTGAGCCAGAGGCCTGGCAGCCTTCACAGGGTGCTGTAGAGAAACCTGCCAGAGTGAGCTCTGTTGCTGGGTGGCCTGGGAGAGAGGGACTGGGGGTGGGCCAGACGGCAGGGTGCTTTCAGAATGCAGTGGTAGGGAATGGCCGCACTGATCTTGTGAAAGTCAGGAGGGCTGAGGCTGGTGCCCGCTTGGTCAGACCCCATGCACCATTGTACTGCAGACCTTCCTTCCATGCTCAGCACCTCTGTGGGCCCACAGAGTCTGAGGACAATACTGAGTTCATCTCCAGCATGACTGCATATGTGGGAGGGGCACTTCTGGCCTGGCCTCTCTGCCCCTCTGGCTCATCCTCCCCTTGGCCTGGTGCTGGTTAGGCATCCTAGCTCTGCCCTCTCGCCTGTGGGCAGATGTCTGTCTCTGAGACCAGTGGGGCTATCGTGTTGGTGTCTGCCTGCCTGGGCTGTTCCTGCCCTGTGTGTGTGTCCTGGAGCAGCTCCACTCACTGGGGGCAGCCTGAAATGAATGAGAAAGCTGCACTGCTTTTTGCACACTGGTGGTGAGAACCTTCAGGGACCAAACTGGCACTGTGGCTCACTGTATGCCCCATGGCTCTGGGATTCATCGGGTTGCTCTGTGACACTGGGGCTCATTGGGCTCCTGGCAGCACCTGTTCCCCTGCAGTAATGGGATGCATTGGATCCCAGTGGGGCTCAGCAGGTCCCCAAGCACCCTGGACCACCTGCACCCTCCGTGGCACTCGGTGCCCTCCAGAGACCTGCTCCCTGACTGGCTGCTCTGCATGATCAACTCCGCGAAGGGCCAAGCTGTGGTTGGCTGCCTGTGGAAAATCCCCCTGGAACCTGGGCTACAATTGGTTGTCAGAGCATTCCTACCCACCAAAGCAGAGCTGTGACTGGCTGTACTGGCACTGTGCCTCCTGCTCCTGCTGCTCCAGCTGGCTCTGGATTGGCTGTCATTTGAAAGATCCTGTTGGGATCACAGAAGCTGGGCTGTGATTAGCTGCTGCCTGCTCCCTTGCCTCCTGGACCCACCAATGCAAGTGCGTCTGCTCCATCGGGATCCAGCTGCTGGCTTCACTCTGTGCAGTCCTGTGACGACCGTGCCCTGCAGCTGCCCATGCTCCCTCCCACAGAGCCACTCACCGGAGCCCCACACACCAGAGACCCTGAAGAGCTGCGGGGGCGGGCGCGACCGCGACGGTGCTGCATGGGGAGGCGGGCTGGCTGGGCACGGGGCTGGGCTTGCAGGCAGCCGCCTGCCCCGGGGGATGGCAAGGGGTGTTGCCCGTTGTGTTCTCCAAGTGCTGACGCAGGTTTCCACATCGCAGGCTTCTCTGATCTGGCAGGAACTGGAGGCTGAAGAACAAGAGCTGCAGCTTGAGGCACCCCAAAGGCCTACAAGAAACTCCTGGAGGCCCTGTGGCCAGAAGCGGAGTCCGGGCACTCCCCAGCACGCAGATGAAGGCTGCGTCAGATACTTTGTCCTGGCCACCACGGCCGCAATTGTGGCTCTCTTCCTGAACGTCTTCTACCCACTCATTTACCAGCCCCGCTGGAGATAGGCCCAGGCACGTGGCCAGCTGCGGGAGCAGGGCCGCCAGGGCACGCGCCGTTCTAGGACGCTATGAGATGAAGACGTGAGGCAGCAGGACAGAAAACGCTGGGAAAGACTCGCCAAGGGAAACATGGGGCTTTCGGCTCCTGCCTGTCTGCTCTGGCATCTCCTGTGCCAGCTGGCAGGTCTGTGTGGCCAGCCTGCTACCTTGCCGAGGCACAGCCCAGAACGAGAAGCTCCTTTGTCCTTCCTTGCTGCCCACTGGGAGTGGGGCAGACCTCAAGGCTACCTGCTGTTCAGGAAGGGACGTTGCTGCTGCAGTGAAGCTGGGGCCTGAGAGCCCCATGGGCACATCAACCATCTCTGCTTGGCTCACAAGAAGGAAGTGCAGACCTGCTGGGAGGCTGCAGGAAGGGCAGGGTGTCCTGGCACGGGCCCTGGCTCACCACCTCTCAGCTGTGCTGCTACAGGAGCCTTGAGCTCCCTTAGGGCTGAGGCTACCCATGGTCCTTGGCCAGCCCAGTCTGCCCTGCTAGTCTTCTGCTGAGCCTTCTGGTGCCAGCTGCCTGTACACTGGCAGTTGTGTGTGCCACTCTCCTGTGCTGCAGCTGGACAGGCTTGTCACCAAGGCCTTGTGTGCTTCCCTTCTCAGCCCAGACAGCTGCTGGGGAGCCTGGCAATCCTGAGTGGGGTGCCCATGGTGAGCACTCATCTCTGTGGGTCCCTGCCTCCCACAAGTCTGTGGGGCTGTGTGCTGGCATCATCTGGGGGAGTTGGTCTCTTCAGGGCAGTGTGGTGCAGCACCTCATTTGCGAGGGCACCAGCTGCCCATGCTGCTGGAGAGGCATGGTGTCAGGGAGCACAGGTATGACCTCAGTGCGTTAATAAAGCCAGGTTTTTCAAAGAAATGCTGCATTCTTGTCCTGTGTGCTGGGACTCCCACACAGAGGTGAGGACTCCACACTGGGGTCACCTGAGGCCACTCTGTGACCCAGCTGGCACCAGGACCATCCCTTGGGCTTTGCTGGGTGCCTGGTGCACCCTGTGTGGCAGCAGGCTCAGGGGAGAGCTCTGCGTGCCCATGCAATGGGGCACAGGCTGGGCTCCAGTCCCAGCTGTGGAGTAGTAGCCTCGTAGGACACGTGCAGGGCGTGGGGAGCCCAGCAGGGCCAGGAGCAGGCGGTCCCCTGAGGCTGGGGCACAGGCTGCAACTCCAACAGTGTCTGACATTGAGACGTGTTGCCCTTGGCTGAGTGTGGCTCAGACAGCTCTGGCGTATTTGGGTGTGAGAGGTGACTTCAGAGCCCTGTGACTTTCTCTTCTGTCTCCATTGCTGTTCTGCTCTCAGTGCCCTCAGGCTAGCTTGGGAGGGATGCTTGGCAGTGAAGGGGTTCATCAGTATTTTAGGCTGGGGCCTGAGCTGGACTCCCCCTACCTCTGTCCCAGACTCCTCCACGTGCTGAGGTTTACTCCTCTCCCAAGCAGGTGCCAGCTGGGGAGCCCGGCAGGGCTGTGCCGTGGTCATGAGGTGCCTGTCCTGGAACAGTCGCCTCATTGTCTACAGCTCTGGGTCTCAGCAGCTTCCCCCGCTCACCCACAGTGCTGGCCTCGTGGGTCTGAGTCAGTGCCCGGCGCCGGTGGGCTGACCTCTGCTCCAGCTGGTGCTGGCACCCCAGGGTTGGGGCCCACAAGCTGCTGCCTGCCCTCACTGGCGGTGGGTGGCCAGTAGCGAGGCCTGACAAGGTGCTCTCAGCCCTGGAAATCCCCTCTGGCCCTGCTCTGTTCCTCAAACCTCCAGCAGCCACTGGCAGCCTGCCCATGGCCTGTCACTGCCGCCCGTGCTGGAGTGCAGGGCTCTGCTCCGATCACCAGTGACTGAGGAGCCCTGGGGCAGGAGTGTGCTGCGGCCTGGCTTTCCTGCTGGGCCGGAGGGGCTGCCTCCAGTGGCCCTGGGCACGCTGCTTCACTCTGCCCTGCCGTGGGGTTTGCCAGCACCTGCTGCTCTCTAAGCCCAGGGGCTGCACATTCTCCATGTGGGGCTGTGTTCCCCTCTCCGGGAGCAGGGAGGGAGATGGGTGGGCAGGGTGCAAGTCTCCCTCTCATGCCCACCTTCTGCTTGCAGGGACTGCCGCCGGTGGCGTTCGGATCCGGCCTGGCCCCCGAAGGAGCCCCACCGCTGGCTGCGGAAGGCCTCCCTGAGCGTTTCACCAGCCCCGCCGAGCGCCCTGCCCCCTCCTACAGCAGCATGGAAGAAGTCGACTAGGGTGTCGTGGGGGGCCTAGCCTGGGGGTGTGGGCCAGGCCGGGCACTGGGGGGTGGGAGGGATGGGGGGAATCGGGGTTTGTCCTGCACTCATTAAACTCTATTACTTCACTGGCCTCTGCTGCCTGATATCCCTTGGGACCCTCTGCCCCCTGGTGAGCCAGGGCACCATGTCCCCAGTGTGCTGTTGGGATCTCCAGCATCCTGCTGCCCCAGGTGCCCTGCTCCAGTGTTCCCTGGTGTGACTTGGTGCTCGCTCTTCCCTGATATCCCTCAGAGACCGGTGTTTCCTTGGTGCCACTGCCGGGTGCGCTCCACAGCAGCAGGGGGGGGGCTCAGTGTCCCCTGGAGCCTGCTGCCTCTTCGTGTGCTCTGCTGCTGGCTGCACCCTGTTGTCTCGTGTCCCCTGGTGCAAATCCTGCCGCTTTAGTGTCTCGTGCTTCTCCTGTGCCCTGGTGCTGGTGGGGCGAGACGTGCAAGTCTCGGAGTTCTAGTGCCTGTTGTGCGCTGAAGTGCCTCGTCCCCCCGCTCGTCTTGTCGCCTGCTGTCCCTAGCGCTCTGCTCCCTGGTGTTCCCGGGCGTGCCCTACTGCCTTGTGTCCCTCGTGGTCGGTATGCCCCGTTACCAACGCCGTCCCTCGCTGTCCGTAGTGCCCGGAATGCCGCCGGGTGTGCCTTGTCCCCCCATGCCCCCCTGCCTTGCTCCGGGGCCGGTGCCAGTGCGTCGGGACTGCAAGTNCCCACCGACACGGCCGCCCCGCAGCCGCCCGACGCCCCGCGACGCGACGCCGCCGCCGCCACAGCCGCGGCCGCCGCTGCCCCCGCGGGCTCCGGTAAGCGGGGAGCGCCGGGGAGGGATGAGCTTGGGGAGGGGAGGGCAGAAGGCCCCGGAGGGGCGGAGGGCGCAGAGCCCCCCACGGCGGGCGAGGAGCGAACAGTGACGGCACCACTGGTGCGACCCCCTGGTCCCCCTAAAGAGGCCGCCCCCGAACGGGAGACATGGACCCGGCAGATGGATTTCATCATGTCCTGCGTGGGTTTCGCCGTGGGGCTGGGCAACGTCTGGCGCTTCCCCTACCTGTGCTACAAGAACGGCGGAGGTGAGCCTCGCGCTCGCCCCACGCCGCGGGGGTGCGTCCCGCGGCGAGGGGGGCACCCCCTTCCCGCCCCAGAGTGTGTGCCTGGGGGTCACCCCACGCTGGGTCAGCTCGCCCTGCGCCTTAGAGCGGTTCGTGGGTCACCCTGCGGGGGTCCGGAGTCACTCACGGGGCGGGGGGTCGTGGGAGTCCCCCACTACCTGCCCGTGGCGACCTACATCGCGGCAAGGGGAGGGCGCGGAGGCGCCTTTGCCATTCGCTGCGGGCGGCGCGGGGAAGAGGGGGGAGCAAAAGGGGGGCCGGGGGGACGGCGGCGGCTGAGCCAGCCCCCTGCCCCCGGCCCCAGGCGTCTTCCTCATCCCCTACCTGCTCATCGTCTTCGTGGGCGGCATCCCCATCTTCTTCTTGGAGGTGGCCCTGGGACAGTTCATGAAGCAGGGGGGCATCGCCGCCTGGAACATCGCCCCCCTCTTCAAGGGTAACGCCGCGCCCTGCCCGCGCCCTGCCCGCGCCCTGCCCGCGCCCTGCCTGCACCCTTTCCGTGGCCCCTGCACCCTGCCCAGGGCCCCCGGCACCCTGCCTGCACCCTGACTGCCTCGGCTGCACTCAGCCTGCTGGGGCTGGCAGCACCCTGCCCACGCCCTGCCTGCTCCCCTGCACCTTGCCCGCGTCCCACCGCCGCCCTGTGCCGTGGCCAAGGATGGCAGCTGCCTGCACCTGTGCCCCGTAGCACCCCATGCTGCCCTGCCTGCCTTGCCTGCCCCTGTGGCTCCCTGCCTGCATGCTGCTGGATCCTAGGCAGCTGCTCGCTCCCCACCTCAGAGGTATCTTGCTGGCTCCCTCCTGGTCCTGTGCCATGCTGCCAGCTGTCCCCACCCTGTCCAGTCCTGCCTGAGGCTGCCAGCTTCCCTGTCCCGTTCCCACTAGCTCTTCCCTGTCCTGTTTAGGACTGCCAGCCTTCCCTGTCCTGTCCTTGTCAGTTCTTCTCTGTCCTCCCCCATCCCTACAACACCCCACATCCTGCTCCATGCTGGCTGCCAGATGCCCACAGGTGTCTGTGGGCTCTGATCTCCCCATGCCACAGGTTTAGGTCTGGCCTCTATGGTGATCGTCTTCTTCTGCAACTCCTACTACATCATGATCTTGGTGTGGGGGCTCTTTTATCTGGTGCATTCACTGACGGACACCCTGCCCTGGGCCACCTGTGGCCACTCCTGGAACACGGAGCAGTGCACGGAGCTCTTCAACCCGGACCTGTGCCACAATGTCAGCACTAATGCCACTGCCAGCACTTGGACCTCCAACTTCAGCTGCACCGACATGACCAACAAGCGCTCACCTGTCATTGAGTTTTGGGAGTGAGTGTGGGAACCAGGAGGGCGTCGTCTGGGGCTGGGGGTGTCATGCTGGTGCTCAGCACAGCCCCACTCTGCAGGAACAAGGTGCTGCGTCTCTCTGGGGGCCTCAGCGAGCCAGGGGAGATGAACTGGCAGATGATCCTCTGCTTGGTTACCACCTGGATCGTTGTCTACTTCTGCATCTGGAAGGGTGTCAAGTCAACTGGGAAGGTAATGCTGGCAGGGGAAACATGCATCAGGGCCACTGGCATGAGAGAACAGGACTGCATCATATGGCACTGTTGGCTCCTGCCCTCCTGTGCCACAGCCCACAGGGATGGGAGGCCCGTGTCCCACATCTGTCCAGGAGGTGCTACCAGCTGCTGGGGACATTCCCAAGCTCTGGTCCTGCTGGGACACCTGTGGCACGTGACAGAGAGCCCTAGCCTAGGGGGTCTCATGGCCACCCACTGCTCTTCAGATTGTCTACTTCACGGCGCTCTTCCCCTATGTGGTCCTCATCCTGCTGCTGGCCCATGGAGTAACACTGCCTGGTGCACTAGGTGGCATCATCTACTACCTGAAACCTGACTGGTCCAAGCTGGTTGAGGCACAGGTGAGGGCAGCAGGGAGTTGGGTGCTAGACACCCCCCTGGCACCCCTATCCCACCCTGACACCCTCCCTCACACCCCAGGTCTGGATTGATGCTGGCACCCAGGTCTTCTTCTCCTATGCCATCGGGCTGGGCGCCCTGACTGCACTGGGCAGCTACAACCGCTTCCACAACAACTGCTACAGGTAGGGCTCTGCCAGCTGCAGGCAGTCCCCTTGGTGTGTCTCAGTGACTCTGTGGTGTGTCCCCCGGTGCCCCCCAGCACTTCCTTAGATGCTGTGCCCACAGGGATGCCTACATCCTGGCTGTGATCAACAGCTGCACCAGCTTCTTTGCTGGCTTCGTTGTCTTTTCTGTGCTCGGCTTCATGGCCTCTGAGCAAGGCGTGGACATCTCCAAGGTGGCTGAGTCTGGTGAGTGATGGACAGCGGGTGCCAACTGTGTCTTCTGTGTCACCCCTTGAGTGGCATCTCTGACTCCACTCTCCTGCAGGTCCCGGACTGGCTTTCATCGCCTACCCCAAAGCTGTGACGCTGATGCCCTTGTCCCCGCTATGGGCCACACTCTTTTTCATCATGCTCCTTGTGCTGGGGCTGGACAGCCAGGTGCTGTGACAACCAGGGAGGTGGGGAACAGGGAGAGGATGGGTGGCGCATCACCACTGAGCCCTGCTTTGTGCCACAGTTTGTCGGTGTGGAGGGTTTCATCACGGGCATCCTGGACCTGTTCCCCCAGCCGGGGGCTGGCTCGCTGCGCCGTGAGCTCACCGCTGCGCTCTGCTGCATCATCTGCTGCCTCATTGACCTCTCCATGGTCACACAGGTGGGGGACGCAGCAGGGACACTGCCGGCCAGCCCCACAATGGCCACCTGCATCTGTTCCTGAGGCATCACCTCCCATTAGGTCCCATTGTGGGGTGGGAGCTCACTGGGGCTGTGGCCCTCGCGTCAGTGGAGCTACCCATGGCATGGGGGTCTCTGTGGCAAAAGGGTGCTGTGGGAGCAGGGTGCCCATGGCATGCAGGGTGTCCATGTCAGGTGGGGTGCCGGTGCTGGCAAGGCTGTGATTGCCAGTGTGTCGGCGTGCAGGGCAGCCAACACATTGCTGGTGACACGGGCACCTTCCTGGCAGGGCGGCATGTATGTATTCCAGCTCTTTGACAACTATTCGGCCAGCGGGATCACGCTGCTGTGGCAGGCTTTCTGGGAGTGCGTGGTCATTGCTTGGGTCTATGGTGAGGCAAGGGGGACACGGGGAGGGGGACACAAGGGTGTACACAAGTGCCCCAGCTGATGCCCTCCTCCCCGCAGGTGCCGACCGCTTCATGGACGACGTGGCCCGTATGATTGGCTACCGGCCCCTGCCCGTCATGAAGTGGTGCTGGGCTGTGGTGACACCGCTGGTCTGCGTGGTGAGCGAGGCCACCGCGCGTGGGGACACGCGTGTGCCACCGCCCCGGGTGTGCCGCGGGCACGGAGCGCCCCCCGGCGGCCGCTGTGGGCACACGCGTGTCACGACCGTGGGGCGAGCGTGCACCTCGGGGGTACGGCGGTGACACGCGTCGGGGGTGGGGACCGCCAGAGAGAGAGACCTCACCTCCCTCTCTCCACCCAGGGCATCTTTGTGTTCCACGTGGTGAACTACAAGCCGCTGACATACAATAAGACATACGTGTACCCGTGGTGGGGGGAAGCCATCGGCTGGGTCCTGGCACTCTCCTCCATGCTCTGCATCCCCTGCACTGTTATCTACAAGCTCCTGCGCTGCAAAGGCTCCTTGCGCGAGGTGAGGGCGGTGCAGGGGGATCACTCCTGCCTCTGTCTCCATCCCATTCTCAGTCATGGTTGTCCCCCTCTTAGTCCTGGCCCCATTCCAATTCTGCCATCCGCACTGCCATCTCAGTTCCATCCACCTCCAGATCCCATCCCTGTCTTTGTCACTGTCTGATTCTCATTCAAATCCCACCACTGTCCACATTGCCATCACAGTCCCATCCACAGCCAGGTCCCATCCCTGTTTTCATCACTGTCTCATTCCCATCCTAATCATGTGCCTGTCCCCATTGCCTCGCTCCCATCCAAATCCCATCCCTGTCCGACTCATTCCCAATCTTACCTGATTCCCACCGATGCTTACATCACTGTCTCAGTTGTATCCCTATCCTTATTGCAGCCAAGTGCTGTGCACGTCCCCATCACTGTCTCCTTGCAATTCCTGTCCTTCTCTCAATCCCATTTAGTCCTTTTCCCATCCTAGGCTCACCCCCATCCAAGTCCTGTTCCTGTCTTCATTGCTCTCACTCCTATCAGATTCTCATCTGCACTGCTGTCTCACTCCCAGCCTCACCCAAACCCCATCCTTGCTGACATCACTGTCTTAATCCTGTCGGTGTCTCAGTCCCGTCCCTGTCCCCATGCAATCTCTGTCTCTTTCTCAATCTCATTTCAATCTCTTCCCTGTCCAAGTCTCACCTCCACTCCCATCCAAATCTCATCCCTTTCCTATCGCTGTGCATTGCGGGGAATTCACCAAGCTGGGTCCAGGCAGTCCCAGTGCTGTTCTCCCTGGGTGCTGACACGATGTCCCCACAGCGCTGGCAGCTCCAGACCACTCCAATCTGGGGCCAACACCACCTGGAGTACCTGACGCCGGAGGCAGAAGCCAAGCTGCTGGCCCCAGAGCCCCCCAAGGAGAAGGCGACGCTCTTCGAGACTGTGATCTGAGCGTGGGGAGGGTCGCGCTGCTCCCGCCCGCCATAGCAATAATGCCAGCACCGCCTCCCACCCACGCTGCCCCGTGCCCCCCGCGCCGCCCTGGCCGCCGGCCTCGCTGCAGGGGGGTGAACACAGCGAGGTGGGGGGTGCTGGGGGCCACGGAGCCAGGGCAGCTGCGGGGCACAGGGGGGGTCCCCGGCGCAGGGGAGCGTGGCGGCCCGGGGGGAATGGCTGGGAGGCCACAGGCTGGGGGAGTGAGTGGGACAGCCCTTCCCCGGCCCTTGCCCGCGGCCCCCATGGCCCCCCACTCACTAACTGCTTCCCGTAGCGTTTGTCTGGTGTAACCCCAACCGCCCCAACATCTGGCAATAAACTGGGAGACCCTGGCAGTCCTGGCACTGCAGGCAGGGGAAGCGGGGCACTAGCAGCGGACAACTGAGGGGCGAGGTGTGGGGTGGCACTGGCCTTTGGGGGACAGAGGTTTGAAGGAAATAGTGTTCAAAAATTCAGTGACACCTGGGTTCCTCTCTTGAGTGACTTGTGGGGGGACAGGCTGTTGGAGCAATGGGGTCTCTATCCTTCTTCACCAAAGGATGTGGGTGCCCGCAAGCTGTACCAAACCCCTGTGGGGCTGGGGGACTCCATGCAGCCAGGGCTGGCCTCGCTTATCAGCCCCAAGAGCAGATTTTAGCCCAGAGGCTTTGGGAGTCCTGACTGTCCCCAAGGGGTGGGTCAGGATCTAGCTGTACCCCACTGGGAGCTTTTCGTATCAGCTTTGTGGTTCCCCACTCCATGCACTGTGCCTGGGGAACAGCCGTGGGCTGGTGAGGGCTGTGTGGACCAGTGGATGAGGCAGCCCCGGGCATGTAGCCAAAGAAGTCAAAGGCTTAACCTGCTCCAGAACCCTGCTGCCTGAGCTGCCTGAGCCCTGTCTCAGCAGGGTGCCAGCTAGGGAGTGCACGTGCCCTGTGCCCCACACCAGTAGTTCCTGAAGTTGTGCCATGGGAACCTGCATGGAGCCCGGAGGAAACCACCAGCATGCTGTGCTTGGAGTGGCTGCTTTCCAATGCCTTGGTTTGATGTCAGCGTCCTGCTGTGCCCAGCATCCCACCGCAGCAGTGCCTTGGCCATGCCGTGAAGTGACAAGGGGGAAGAAGTGTCCCCATCTGCTCCAGCCATCCTCAGAGACAGAGCTGGAGCAGTGCCACCATGCCAGGTGTCCATATCCAATTGCTGGGATCACCAGGGTTCCATAGGCTCTTGTTTTGGGGCGCTAGCTTTCCCCACCACGATACCCTGTCACCCTACTGGGGTGAGCCAGCAGTTCCTGCCCCACCGGCAATGCACACTGTAATTAGCGCGGGCAGGGCGGAAGCATCACTGATAATTGGCGGTGACTCTTTAGCACAGTCTCACGTGCCTGGGGCACGGCAGGACTTTCCGGCAGGGCTGGTCTGTGGGACCGGCTGGCATCCCGGTGTGTCGACTGCCGTGCGGGGCCTGGTTGGTTCCCCAACACCCGAGTGGGGACAAAGTTGAGTGCAGGGTGTGGGGGCGAGCATTGTCATCGCCTTCGCTTCGTGCCGCAGCACGCCCTGGTCCCACCACCCTTTCCTAAAAGGCACAGCTGCGGGGTGTTGCCAGCACAGACGGTGAGAGCACGGGGACCAGGCGGAGGTGGGCAAAGGAAAGGCAGAGGACAAGGGTTAAAGGGGTGCTGAGGTTTGGTTTTTCTGGCTGGGCTTTGCTCACGGATCTCCTGTAGTACCCACCTGACCCCACGGGAGGGGACGCAACCCACGTTGTGCCCTCGCAGGGGCAGGCACCCGCAGCACCATGAACCGGATCACGGTGTACGAGCGTGCCAACTTTGAGGGGCTGAGCCGAGAATTCACCTGTGACGTGCCTGACCTGCACGAGCTGGATTTTGGGAACTGCATTGCCTCCCTGAAGGTGGAGGGGCAGCCATGGATTGCCTACACGGACCCCAAATACGAGGGGGAGCCGCACGCCTTCGAGGAGGGCGAGTACCCCTCTGTGGATCGGCCCAACAGCTTCTCGGCACTGCGCCTCGTGCACCATGACCTGGGGGACCCCCAGATCACCGTCTACGAGCACCCCAACTTCCAAGGCGCCTGCAAGGTGGTGACAGAGGAGACCAACTTGGCGTATGGGTACTTCAACGACCGGGTGGCCTCCCACGTGGTGCAGCGAGGCGTCTGGCTGCTCTACCAGCATCCCGGCCGGGGCGGCTGGCACTGCCTGGCATGGCCCGGCGAGCGTCTCGCTGACTACAGACTGGAGCTGAACTTTCAGTCTCGGCTGTCCCATCTGCGCCCGCTACGGCCCGGGCGGCCCCTGGTCTCAGCACGTCTCCTTTGGGAACAGAAGCGGGTGGAGGAGGAGCGGGAGGTGCTGGTGGATGAGATTGAGGGGGTGAACGAGACAGAGTCGGAGCAGGCGCTGGCGGCCAGCAGCAGCCGGGAGTACGGCACCACACTCTGGCAGAGCTTCCACTTCAGCAATGCCACCAGCCTCAAGGCCGGGCTCTCCTTCACGCTGACCGTGGAAGCTTCCAACATCTTCACGGTGCAGAAAGGGCGCAGCGAAACCAGCACTCGCCGGCAGCGCGTGGAGGTGCAGCTGCCGGCGAAGATCCCCCCGCGCACTGCGCTCAGCATCCAAGTCCTTCGGAAGGAAGTGACGCTCTCCGTCCCGGTCGTGCTCACCATCACCCAGAACGAGAATGTTCGTACAGAGATGGGCGAGTACCGCAGCGTCTCAGGTACCAATGTCACTGCCCGCTATAGCTTAAAGCCACTGCCAGCTGTGGGCAGGGAGCAGGCAGCCAAGGAGACAGACACAGTGCCTGGCACCAGGTTGGAACCATAGCTCAGTGGCGGTGCTAAGGCAATGGCTATCCCCTCCGTGGCGTGGGACTCACTGTGACACCAGTGTTGATCCCAGCACCCACCGATGGAGGAGCCAGGACCTACCTTGTCTGGTTGTGTCCGGTGGCTCTGGCTGGCAGGACCTGCCAGTGCCTCCTCCCACCCAGTATTTCCAATAAACGCCCTTCCCCAACCACTCGGGTCCGCTACTACTTGGGCTGAGGTGGGAGTAGGATGGATGGGGTACTGGGCTAGGAGGGCACTGAGCTAAGAGGAGACACCAAGCTGGGGGGGCACTCCTAGGCTGAGGCAGAAAACGTGGGGTTGTGGAGGGCACCGGGCTGGGGAGGGACATCGGGCTGGGGGGGGGCAACGCGCCGGAAGAGCTAGAGAATATCAGGCTGGGGAAGCTGGCGGGACAAAGGGGAGAGCTGGGGACACCAG